>UESW01004156.1:663403-734157 GCA_900491605.1 Calamus simplicifolius
TAGGGTGTCGTGGGTTATGAACTAGGGTGTCATAGGTTTTCAACTAGGGTGTCGTGGGTTTAAACTGATGCTTTGTCTTAAGGTTTTGAAATAGGGTGTCGTGGGTTATGAACTAGGGTGTCATGGGTTTAAACTGATGCTTTGTCTTAAGGTTTTGAACTAGGGTGTCTTGGGTTATGAACTAGGGTGTCGTGGGTTTCCAACTAGGGTGTCGTGGGTTTGAACTGATGCTTTGTCTTAAGGTTTTGAACTAGGGTGCCATGGGTTATGAACTAGGGTGTCGTGGGTTTTGAACTAATGCTTTATCTTAAGGTTTTGAACTAGGGTTCGTGGGTTATGAACTAGGGTATCGTGGGTTTCCAACTAGGGTGTCGTGGGTTTAAACGGATGCTTTGTCTTAAGGTTTTGAACTAGGGTGTCGTGGGTTATGAACTTGGGTGTCGTGGGTTTCCAACTAGGGTGTCGTGGGTTTGAACTGATGCTTTGTCTTAAGGTTTTGAATTAGGATGTCGTGGGTTATGAACTAGGGTGTTGCCCGGAGGATTCCCATGCCGAAGACGCCGTCTATGCCCTCGACGTCTTTGGTATCCTCACTCCGATGATCCATTCATCTCTTCCGATAAGATGGCGGGTTGAAGTAGGTTGAAGGGAAAGAGTATTTTCGTCTGCACACCAATGGTGAAAGGTTGAACGACTTTTAATGGATGTACGATCAAAAAGTAACATTATCTCCCTGTTATTCTATCACATCGTGTAGGCCACATGGGATCCATGTGGACCAATAAAAAAAAGTGGTGCAGTCCAAGTAAGATTTGCTGTACTGAAGACGATGTACAAAACTTTTCCTTCAAAATTATAAGGCTCCGCTTTCTCCTCAAACTGAAAATAATCTCCCGTGCCGCATCATCAATCATAACCACAATGTTTTTCTCCACCACCACTATAACCATAACGGAAGCAGCCCTTGTGGTAGGCCTTCCCGGCCCCTTCCCCTCAACCTGGCCCCCCTTTAAAACGCTCCTCCACCAGCGCTGGATTCAAATCTCATCTTTCTTAGAAATCCTAGCAAAGGTAGATCTCATCGTCGTAGGCTCTCTCCCTGCTGTTCCCATTTTTCCTCCACCACCACCACTATGTATCCATTGAAGGAAGCTATCGGACCAGTTCTCCGGGAGGCATTGAAAAGAGAGAGAAAAAAAAAAAAAAAATTTCTGAAGCACATAGCACGGGAATGTCCCAAAGACAAGCATTAAACGTGATATCCCAAGAGGAAGGAAAGATTTCTGTTGAATCCCATACAACTTGTGAGAGCAATTGGAACTGAAGTAAAGAAAGTTCCAAAGTTGTATGCGAGGCTCATGTACACAACCGTGGAGGTGAATGGAACATCGGTACATGCTATACTGGATTCGGGCATGGTTGACATTGAAGGTGGTTGAGAGTTCAAATAAAATTAAGACATAAACTTTGGAGCTATATTCATATATGGGTGTATAGAAATTATTTTGAAAGTTGTGCTTGGAAGGGCCCGTCTAAACTCATGGTAGTTCCTCTGTATGATTTTAATTTGATTCTTGGAATGGAATGGAGTTTTTCGTGGAAGCTAAAGTGTCATCTATGCTTCATTTGAAGGGATAAGGGATTTCTAATTGGTGTTGAAGAGTCCCTTTGTTTTGTTAAGTGGAAGCCGACACTCTAATGGTAAGGGCCATACAGAGGTAAAAACAGTGTAAATTTGTAACAGTGTTTCAGGAGATATTCGGCAACTACGAGTTTCAAGACATTATGCCAGATAGTTTGTCAAGAAATTGCTACCAAAGAGGAACATCAATCATGCAATAGATCTGATCTATAAGATGTTACCACCTAAGAGCTGTACCTCTTGAATTGGTTGAGTTGATGAAGCAGCTTGATGACTTGTTAGAAGCTGGTTTGATCAGGCTTAGTAAAACAATATTTGGAGCACCTATTTTGTTTCAAAGGAAGAAAGACGGGTCTCTTAGATCAGGCCTAGTAAAACACTATTTACCAATTGGAGCACCTATTTTGTTTCAAAAGAAGAAGGCACTAAATAAGGTTACTGGGAAAAACTAGAAAAACTGTTATACATGAAAAACTAGAAAACTGTTATACATGAAAAACTGTTATCCAGTACGCCACAAATTTGTTTGGCAGACTAGCTAAGGGAGGGTGGTTCACAAAGCTAGATCTACGGTCTGGATACTAAGGTAAATGAGGATGATGAAGCTAAAACTACTTTTGTTATTCGTTATGATTCCTTCAAGTTTCTATTAATGCCATTCGGGTTAACAAACGCTCCTGCCATATTCTGCAACTTAATGAATGAAGTTTTGCATGACTACCTTAATTTATAGTATATCATTGGAGGATCACTTAAGGCATTTGAGACAAGTGCATTCAGCTTTGAGAAAACATAAGCTTTATTTGAAAAAAAGAAAGTGTCACTTTTGCCAGCAACAAGTGTCATTCCTTGGATAAGGCCATATTCACATAGAAGTGGATAAAGTAAAAGCTATTCTCGAGTGGCTGATTTCTTCTAAAGTTGCTGATTTGAGAGCCTTTTTGTGGTTGGCTAATTACTGCAAGAAGTTCATCAAAGGATATTCCAAGATGGTTTATGTGTTGACTGGCTTATTAAAAAAGGATAGAACATGGAATTGGGATATGGAATGTCAAAGAAGTTTTGATTCATTGAAGAGTTGCATTGCTAGTAAGCCTGTACTTGGACTGCCAGATTTTGGAAAGTCCTTTGAGGTACATACAGATGCATCAGGAGTGGCTATTGGGGGTGTTTTGATGCAGGAAGGGCATCCCATTGCTTTTGAAAGCAAAAAATTAAATGAAATTGAGAAGAGATACTCATTGCATAAACAAGAAATGACTGTCGTTGTTCACTGTTTAGACAAGTGGTATCAGAGCTTCGTGAGATCTTCTTGGTCTTCTTGGTGAAGTTTCAGAAGTTCTTGGACAAGAAGTAGCCAAGAAACAGGGTTCTTAGAGGATTTCAGCCAGTTGGGAGGAATTTGGATGGCTGAAGCTTCTTGGAGGATTTGCTGACTAAAATTGGTGAGTGGTTTCATTTTCTTGTCAAGTTCTTGATTGATTGAATGCTGGCAAGGGCTAGAATCAGGTTTGCATTCATCTCAAGTCTGAATTCATTAGTTCTTGATTGGTAGAATTGCCTAGATTTTGAAATTTCTGGGTGAATTAGACTTGCTTGAATTCTTGGTATCTGGTATTGCTTTGCATCTGAGTTTTTGGAAAGTTTCTTGGATTGGATTGTTTGTGTGTCATTCATGCCCGTGTGTGCTATCAAATCTGAAATCTAAAGTAATTGATTCCTGCTCAAATTCCTGGATGTTTGCTGTGAATTTAGGCTGAAAAGAACAAAGTTCTAGTTGTTCTGAATGTTGGGCCTAGTGTGGTGCTATCAAGGCTTAGAGGGGCTAATTTGTATTGGGCTGAGTGTGGAGTCCAAAGGTTGAAATTAAATCAAGTCACGGGTGTACACGGGCTTGGGGATTAGTTTAATCTCATTGGGTTAGTCCATGGGAGTTTTTGTTGAGTCTGGGCCTGACCCACCTCGTGGATGTATTTAAACCCTAATCTTTAGGGTTTAGATGGAATAACACATATTCTTTTCTCCCAATTCTAATTTCTTCCTCATCACAGCCCCTCCTCTTGAAACGAAGCCGCACAGCTTTATGGAATCTTCGTCACTTTCTTTAAGGAGGAAACGGCTTCATGGTGAGCTTCTAGGAATGAAGCCGTGGGAAGAACCGTGGGTTCGCTCGGCTTCACCAAGGTTTCGTGGAGTTGTTCCAAGGAAGCATCCTCAAGAATGGAAGCACATGTGAAAAGGCTTGAGAGGAATTAATTCCAACAAAGAAGAAAATCAAAATAAAGATTTATTTAAATAAAATCTTTAGGAGGAATTGTAATGATTTGAACTAGAATCAAGAAGTTCAAGAGCCAAGGCTTTATCGCTACGCAAATCTAATTATTGATAATAAAGGTTGAAAGTCCAGGGTATTTATCCAGCGAGATTGATCCCATTGTTGTTCATTAACGACTAATTAAACTCCAACACTTGGTATCAGCCATACTCAGGAATAAGTTGTTTGGAGATCTTCAAAGGGCTAAAAAAATTTTAGCAAAGCCTCATCAGAGTACTCTCTATTTTCTGATATATTTTGTGCTAAGAAGAAGTTGTTTGGAGATCTTCAAAGGGCTGAAAAAATTTCAACAAAGCCTCATCAAGTTACTCTCTATTTTCTGAAATATTTTGTGCTATTTTTGGTTGAGATTTGGCTGTGTAGTAGCATAAAATTAGATTTTGAGAAGTTTGATGGGAAGAGAACTTTCTCTATGTTGAAAGTTCAGGTAGAGAACCTTCTTATGCAGCAGGGTTTAAATCTGGCTTTGGAAGAAAGGCCAGATGGGATGATAGATAAGCAGTGGATGTCATTGGAGAAGAAAGTATGTTCAGCGATTAAAGGATGTCTGATAGATTCAGTCCTTTATTCAGTGCTGGAGGAGAAGACGCCGAAGGGACTCTGGTCAAAATTGCAAGTCCTTTATATGGGGAAGAATATATGTAACAAGTTGATGTTGAAGAAACGCCTCTATAGCCTTCGGATGTCAGAAGGTGGCGATGTGCTGGGCCACATCCAGGTATTTGACCAGATGAGCAATGAATTGCTGAATATCGGGATCAAGATGGAGGAGAAAGATAAGGCACTTTTTCTATTATGTTCGCTGCCCACATCATATGACTCATTGGTCATGACGCTGCTTTATGGAAAGGAGACATTGTTTTATGAAGGTATTGTCTCGGTGCTTCGAACGAATAAGCAAAGGAAGAAGATGATCAAGGAAGCAGTTCCCCAGGAGGGTCTATCAGTTGGAGAAGGTCAGGCAGAGGTAGAGACAAGAGCAGGCCTAGGGAACGGTTAGAGTCCAGGAAGGCTAAGTGCTATAAGTGTAGTGAGGTAGTACATTTTAAAAGGGATTGTCCTAAGAGAAAAAATCAAAAGAGAGAAAAGGGAGGATCTGAATCTGTAGGTACAGTTGCAGGTTAGGAGGTGAAGGATGATCTCTTGGTGGTATCAAATGGTCACAGTCATAGCATAGAGGTGTGGACCTTGGATTCAGCTTGTTCTCATCATTACATTCCCAACCGATCGTGGTTCAGCACTTACACAGAGGTTGATAAGGGGTGTGTGACTCTTGGAGATGATCACCCTTGCAAGGTAGCAGGGATTGGTATAGTGAGAGTGAGGATGTTTGATGGCATGATGCGCACTCTTACAGCATAAAATATATCCCAAAACTCAAGAAGAATCTAGTGTCACTGGGGTACCTAGAGCAGACTAGATACAGCTTCAGCAGTTATACTAGGAGTGGAGTTTTGAACATCTCCAATGGAGCTATGGTGGTGATAAGAGGGAGAAGGCTGGAGAACAACCTATACTGGTTTGAGGGCTCTATGGTGATCAAAAAATCTGAGACAGCAGCTGTGGAACAGGATCCTCGGGATGTGTATAGGATGTGGCATTACTGCCTAGGCTGTATAGAAGACAGAGGGATAAAAGAACTGAGCAAGAGAGGGCTACTTCTGAACTTGAGTGATGGAGTCATGAAGATCTGTGAGCCATGTCAGATGAGGAAGCAGATGAGAGTGCAGTTCTCAGTCAGCATAGCTAGGAGTGCAGAACCTTTGGAGCTAGTACACACAGATGTCTGAGGATTAGCCCTAGTTTCTGCAAGGAATGGGGTCAAATACTTCTTAACCCTGATAGATGATTTCTCAAGAAAGCTGTGGATCTACTTCATGAAGGAGAAACCAGATGTCTTCACTAAGTTCAGAATCTAGAAGGCTTAGGTGGAGAAGGAGTAGGGTAGGAGTGTGAAGTGTCTGAGGTCAGACAATGGTGGAGAATACACCAGCAGAGAATTCCAGAGATTTTGTGAGGAGTGGGGCATCAAAAGGCACTTTTCAGTGATGGAAACTTCTCAACAGGAAGGGGTGGCTGAAAGGATGAATAGAATATTGTTGAAAAAAGCAAGTTGCTTGAGACTGCAGGTAGGGCTTCTAAAGATGTTCTGGGTTGACGCAGTAGGTGCAGCTAGCTACTTGATCAATCGGTCACCGCACACCAGGTTGAATGGAGGCATACCAGAGAAGATATGGTTTAAAGAAAAGATAAGCCTGAACCATCTGAGGGTGTTTGGATGCACGACATATGTGCATGTTGGTACTGGAGAGCGGAGTAAGTTGGATACCAGGTCAAAGAAAATGGTATTCTTGGGCTACCTACATGGAATCAAGAGATATCGACTGTGGGATCCCTTGAAGAAGAAGGTTGTCATCAGTAGGGATGTGACCTTTGATAAGAGCTCAATCTTTCAAAGCAAAAATAGTATAGATGCACAGCAAAGACTGCAGGAGGTGGAACACAGTAACACTAGTCAGATGACCTACACGGTTATACCATTAGCTAGTGGACTAGAAGGATTTGAGATTTAGATGAAGAGAACTGATAGATAGGTCAGAAGCCAGGAAGTTCAGTAGGATGTAGCTGAGCAGAGGACTCATGATGATGCAGCTTGGCAGGGGACTGATACTGGGATCGCACTGCACATGCCCAGAAGAAACTTGCGACCACCAGTTTGATACAGCTTCAAGGATTCGATGTTATATGCCCTGGTGACAGCGAATGAAGATCCTTACACCAATCAGGAGGCTGTGGAGAGCTAGGACAGCCAGGACAGGAATAGGTGGGTCCAGGCTATAGTAGAGATGCAGGCTATAATAGAGGAGATGCAGTCTCTCTACAGGAATGGCTCGTGGCAATTGGTCCAATTGCCAAAAGAAAAGAAACCCATTGGTTACAAATGGGTTTATCAGCGCAACAAAGGGCCTTCAGAGCAAAGGAGGTATCAAGTACAAAGCAGGACTAGTGGCTAGAGGATACTCTCGGAAGGAAGGTTTCGACTACAGAGAGCTGGTGGAAGAAGGTAGAGTGAAGATGATGAAGGTACATACCAAGGAGAACCTAGCAAATACACTGACTCTTTCATGGGATAACTTTTGTAGGTATTGCAGCTTATGGACACGGTGGACGTGCTGAGGCCTTGAAGCACCAAGGTGAAGATTGTTGGGCCTGGTGTGGTGCTATCAAGGCCCAAGAGGGCTAACTTGTATTGGGCTAGATGTGGGTCCAAGGGTTGAGATTAAATTAAGTTACAGATGTACACAGGCTTGGAGATTAGTTTAATTTTATTGGGTGAGTCCATGAGAGTTTTTGTTGAGTCTAGGCTTGGCCCACTTGGTGGATGTATTTAAACCCTAGTCTTTAAGGTTTGGATGGAATAACACATATTCTTTTCTTTCAACTTTAATTTCTTCCTCATCACAGCTGCCTCCTCTTGAAATGAGGTTGCACGGCTTTGTGGAATCTCCGTCACTTTCTTTGAGGAGAACGAAGCCGCACTGAGCTCCCAGGACGAAGCCGTGGGAAGAACCGTGGGTCGCTCAGCTTCACCAAGGCTTTCGTGGAGTTGTTCCAGTGGTCCCTTGTTCCAAGAAAGCATCCTCCCAAGAACGGAGAGTGGAGGGGGAAGCCAAGTAAGTCAAAGACACCGGTCACGCACTGCAGTGATTCGAACCTAGAATCAAGGGGTTTGAAGGCAAGTACATTACCACTGCGCAAATCTAATTTTTGACAACAAAGGTTGAAAGCCCAGGGTATTTCTCTAGCGAGGTTGATCCCATTGTTGTTCATCAATAACTAAACCCCAACACTGAATTTCTAAATTTGGGATTGTGATTTTAGTAGGAACAATGACACTAGCTGAAAGGGTTAATAGGCTTAACTTGGTGGGCTTCTCATTGTGAGCTTTAAGAAAAGGTGGAGAGCTTGCAGACGGCACAAACAGAATTGATTCAAGATCCTGAGGCAAGAAATCAGCATCAACAAGTTAATCATGAGGATATGGTTAATTATTTGATGGAAAGAATGCAAAGATTGGAGAATGAGTTGGGGTTGATGAAGAGGGTTTTGATCAATCAGCCGAGGTCATCTTCTGTAGTTCAAGAACAATAGTTTCAGCCAATTAAATTCAGAATTTCTAAACCGAATATGTTAAATGATAAGAGGGATTCAAAGGAACTTGAGAACTTTATATGGGATGTAGAGAATTATTTTAGGCCATGAAAGTTCCAGAATCAAATCAGGTTGGCCTTCCTTCTATGTTTTTAGGAGAGGATGCCAAGCTTTGGTATTGGTCAAGAAGTGTTAATGATCTGTGATGGGGCCAATAAGCCCCGTAGGAGAAGGGGTTGGTAACCTTGCAGGACATCGAGGGGGGCAGAAGAGCCTCGTTAAGCCTTCGCCACTAGTGTGCACCTGTCTTAGAACATGGCTAGGAGGAAGCCATTGGATGGATCATGAGTTTGATGGGAAAGCTATCAAATCCCACTCTTGATGTCCTCTGTTCTGGTTTTCCCTCCTTTGTTTTATGGGTTTTAGTGGGGTCTTGACCAACGACGCCCATCCTTGCTTGTGACACAGCTTCAAGTCCCGAGCCTGGCAAGCTTCTAGCTCTGCAACACGTCATGAGGGACGACAGTAAGGGAAGGAAGAAACAGTGAGACTTCCGACTCCATTCCAAGCGGCTGACACCCAGGGACATCCAACTCCGTCCCAACTCCTCCCTCGATCGCTTCTGGCCTTCCAAGCATCGGCGCCCAGCTTCGGCATGAACGGCCCCTACTCCCAACTTTGTCCCGGCTCGTCTCGGCCCCGACTCTGTTAGAAATTATATCCTAAAACCAATCAACTAACATGTAGATAATTATGCAAGTTGTAAATATATAAATTATTAATCAATAAAATGATTATTTCGTAATTCATCACATTGCATCTTCTTAAAATAAATTCTTTTGTGATGAAGTCCTTAGAACCATAATCGATTTAATAAAGAGAGGGTTCATTAAGTGGTTCTTAAAATAGTCGCGGCTAAACGATATATAGTTATAGGACAACTATGTATCAAGTATACGTCGTTGTATGTCATATGGGTTGGTTGTTCTTTTTACCAAGAAGTATGATGATACTAGCATGACATGCAGGTGAGGTGTATGACATCTTACTAAATATGACCAATCTATGGAATACTCTTATCAGCTCCTCCTTCTCTCTGGGGCCACCGACAGCACACCTGCACACCTGTGGTAATCGAATAGAGTTTTGCTAGTCTTTATGTAGCGCTCCATAAAGAGCTAGAGAACCCCAACTAATTATTATAAGTGGCAGACACTCGAAAACGCATTATGTTAAAACTTTTTATCATCTCAAATATATATGCACATCACTCAAATCAATACTAGGCATCAACCTGCTTAGATAACATTTTTCATGACATTCTTCAGGTAGTTTACAAGATCACATTCACAATCGATATCAAAATCATAAGTACATATATCATGCTCATAATTTTCTCCAAAACATAAGTCTCGTATTCATATTCAAAAAGGTCTGATACATTATTACATCTCACTGTACACATACATATATGCAATATACAAATATCATCCCACCCTATCTCAATATACATGGCCATCATATATACACCCTTGCATCCAAGCAAGCTTCACCAGGAAAGGGTATGGTCCTGCTTATCCTGTGATCCTAGCAGAAATACTCACTGATCTGAAAGTAAATTTCAATCATAGAGGGGGAGACCTAAGTCCCAGTGACTGGATAACCATCTAACTATGGAGAAATAGAGAACCATAACCTCACATTTTCAACCGTATGCTGATACTATATAGCTTGTATAACTTAAAGGATATTTTTAACATGATATCAGATAAAGTAAAATGTAGCTTATTCTTCAAATAATATACCAGTACTGAAATACTCTACAATAACTTTCCACTGAAAGATAACTCATTAAGATAAAATCCATGCATTACAATATGAAGATATGCATCTTTATCTACAGCCTAGACTTTCTGTTGGAAGATTATAGAAAAATTATATGATCCAATCCTTTTGATTTTGATGATTACTAAAACCATTGAGTTTATTAAAGGATGTAATGAGTTTATGTAAATGAGCAACAAATTTATTTTGAACAATCAATGAGAATGCTCAAGTTTAACTTTAATCAATTTTGAAAGTGACTTTAAGCTCAATATTCAAACTTTCGAAAAGAAATGTTATAATTCATGTTTTATTCAATAAGTTTTTGGATTAGTTCTTGAATCAATTCTAAATGTTAATTTTATTGATTCATGTCAAAACAATGAATTAAAATGAATCTGGAACGATTTTAATGTCAATCAGAAAAGTTTCTGATTTTTGATACGTTCCGGAGCCGACTCCTGAGTTTCAGAGTCGACTCCGCTCAGTGTACAGAAATGTGCATCTGTGTCGAGTCGACCCATGAAATTGTCGAGTCGACCCCTGATTCTGTCGAGCCGACTCCTGGACTGTGCGAGTCGACTCCGCTCAGACACCAGAAGAGTGTTTTTCTGAGCACTTCTCGAGTCGACCCCAAGCCTTTCTCGAGTCGACTCCCGACTTTCAGGAGTCGACACTTCACTTTTAGCGAGTCGACCCCTAACCTTTTTAAACATTTCTATTTTTGGTAAGACGAGCTCGAGCCGACTCGGGAAAAGCATGAGTCGACTCCAGCAAATCTGGGCGCGATTTTTAACGATGACACATCAGCCCCAACGGTAAGATTTTTAAATAACGGCTATTTTTCCTTGTCTCTAACGGATATATTTTTGCAGATTCTATAAATAGAGGAGCTCTTTTCAAATCAAAAGAGAAAATCAAAAAGAGAGAAAAGAATATCTTTTGAAAAGAGGGAAAAACAGAGCATATTGGAAAAATCTTCTAGCTCAAAGGAGAGTGATTCAAAAGGAGTGAAATCCAAGAGGAAGTTTCGTCTGCTCCAGATCTTCAATCCACAAAAGTCAAAAGAAAATCCAAAGCATTTCAAAGTCAAATCGAAGGATTTTCAAAAGAAGAAAAAGCTTCATCTCAACTCCAAAGTCTTCAACGGTCAAGAATCTTGCTGAGGCGTGATTCAACATTTCAAGAGGAGTTAAAGAGAAGAAGGAAGAAAGCCAAAGCCACTACCATCTGCAATACAATCAGGCTTTTCTAACTCTTTATTTTGTACTTCATTTGTATATTTGCTCAAGGGGAGCATTTCATTATCCAAACACTTTTATTCTAATTGTTTGCTGATTCAATCAGTGGATTGAATCAGTGGAGGTTGATATACCTCGTTGCAAGCCGGAGTGCTTGTGTTGGGTTAGTTGTGAGCCCGTGAAAAACAACGTGTAGGGTTTTGTGCTGGTAAGCCCGAGTTAAAACCAGCTGGGTTCGTTGTTCACCCGGGAAAACAACAAGTTTGAGTTGTGAGCTTGGAAAACAACTCGGCTGTAATCTAGAGAGATTATAGTGTGGACCCAAGTGAATCTTGGGAGTGGACGTAGGTGTTGGTTGCACCGAACCACTATAAAATTATCTTGTGTTTGCCGTGCTATATTTTCTCTCTCTCTATCTCTTTATTAATTGCTTGTGCATTGCTTATTAGTTAATTTCACTCACTTGCACATCTTGAGCAAATCAGTTTAAATCTTCTAAAAAGTCTTAAATTTTTAAGAACCCAATTCACCCCCCCCCTCTTGGGTTGCCATCTGGGCCAACAATTGGTATCAGAGCAAGTGCTCATTTAGAATTTGATCTCACGATCAAGGGCTAAAGATCCATATGGCAACACAAATTGGTTCAAGTTTTGCTGAAGGTCATTCTACGAATCGACCTCCTTTATTTAATGGAACCAACTATTCATATTGGAAAGCTAGAATGAGAATATTCATTCAAGCTTCGGACTATGAATTGTGGGGAGTAATAATAAATGGACCTAGTACACCCACACACCTTATTGATGGCACTATTGTTCCTAAACCCGAAAGGGATTGGAATGATAATGATAGGAGAATGGCACAACTAAATGCTAAGGCCATTAATATTTTATATTGTTCCTTAGACTCAAATGAATTCAACCGAATCTCAACTTGTAATTCCGCAAAAGAAATTTGGGATAGGTTGGAAATAACTCATGAAGGAACAAACCAAGTAAAAGAATCAAAGATAAATATTTTGGTTCATAAATATGAATTATTTACTATGGAACAAAATGAAACCATCACATGCATGTTCACTAGATTCACTGATATTGTGAATGGTTTAAAAAGTCTTGGAAAAGTTTATACTAACTCTGAGCTTGTTCGCAAAATCCTTAGGTC
Source organism: Calamus simplicifolius (assembly GCA_900491605.1). Lineage (NCBI taxonomy): Eukaryota > Viridiplantae > Streptophyta > Magnoliopsida > Arecales > Arecaceae > Calamus > Calamus simplicifolius. Next base: position 675,762 of record UESW01004156.1, read on the forward strand.
ACTTCCAAGGACTTGGGAAGCCAAGGTGACCGCCATACAAGAAGCCAAAGATCTGAACATCCTACCATTGGAAGAGCTTCTTGGTTCGCTGATGACTCATGAGCTTCAAGTCAAACAACATGTCAATGAGGATGAGTCAAGAAAGAAGAAGACCATCGCCCTCAAAGCTGCGGAAAAGGAAATAAGCAGCAGCGATGATGAAGAGGATGATGATGATGAGACAGCCCTCCTTGCAAGGAAATTCAAGAAATTTATGCAAAGAAGGAGGCCCTTCCACAAAAAGAGATTTGTTTCAAAAATGGAAGGAGAAAAAGAAAAGGATAAGAAAAAGGAAAAGGACAAAGAGAAAGAGCCCTTAGTATGCTATGAATGTAAAAACCAGGGCATTTTAGATATGACTGTCCTTTACTTAAGAAGGCCTACAAGAAAAAGAAAAAGGCATACATGGCAACTTGGACTGATAGTGAAGAGTCTTCTTCCGAAGAAGAAGAACAAAAAGAAGTTGCTAATGTCTGCTTCATGGCCAACGACGACGACAACGACAATGAGGTAAGTTCTGAAAACTCAAATGATGATTTACATTTGATGAAATGTTTGAGGCTTTCAATGAACTTATGATTGATTTTAAATCCTTGAAAAAGAAGTATAAGTTTTTGAAAAATGACAATATTAGCTTAGCTAAAAGTAAAAATGAATTAGCTTTAGAAGTTAAGAACTTAACTAATGAAAAAGAAGAACTTAGCAAAGAAAGAGATAATCTTAATCAAGAAATAGATTTGTTAAAATCTGAAACTAAAAACTCAACAAAAGATTTAAAAGATCAATTAGAAACTTTAGCTTTAGAAAAGAACAGCAAGTTAAAGAAAATGACTCTCTTAAGAAAGATGTTAAAAAATATAAAGACATTGTTGAGAAATTCACTTTAAGTTCAACTAAACTTAACATGATCTTAGATAGTCAAAAAGCTGTTTTTGACAAAGCAGGTTTAGGATATAACACATTAAGGAAACAAAAATCTTTAAAGAATATTTTTATAAAAGCCAACCAAAGTAATATAACTTGTTTCAAATGTAATGAAAAAGGTCATAAATCATTTGAATGCAAAACGTTAAATAATAACAACAAGTTAAATGTTAAAGCTAAGAAAATATGGGTTCCGAAAGGAACAATTTTTGTTGCTGCTAACCATGAAGGACCCAAGAAAGCTTGGGTACCTAAACATAAAGTTTAAATTATGTTGCAGGAATGTCTTGTAGCCAAAAGATCAAAGAAAAAGTGGTACCTTGATAGTGGCTGCTCAAGACATATGACGGGTGACAAAGATGAATTCATCACCCTAGAAGAAAAGAAAGGTGGAGTTGTTACGTTTGGCGATAACGGTAAAGGTCAAATCATGGGCCTTGGTAAAGTCCGTATAACTCCATCTACATTTATTGATAATGTACTTTATGTTGATGGTTTGAAGCATAATCTAATAAGTATAAGTCAATTATGTGATAAAAACTTTAATGTTTCATTTAAATCTTCTGTATGCACTGTAACTAATTCTATTGATGATAGCATTGTATTTACTGGTTATAGACATGGCAATGTTTACTTGGTTGATTTAGAAAAATTATCTTTGAGTGATCATTGCTTAATTGCTGACAATGCTAACATAAATGAAATTAGTTGGTTGTGGCATCGTAGATTAGGTCATGCAAGCACACACCTTATTTCAAAACTAATTAAAATGGATTTAGTTAAAGGATTACCTAAACTAGATTTTGAAAATAATAAAATATGTGATGCATGTCAATTTGGAAAACAAACTAGAAGTTCTTTCAAATCTAAAAACATTGTTTCAACTTCTAGGGCACTAGAGCTACTTCACATGGATCTTTTCGGACCAACTAGAACCACAAGTCTAGGAGGAAAGAAATATGGTCTAGTGATTGTAGATGATTATTCTAGATATACTTGGGTAATGTTTTTAGCTCACAAAGATGAGACTTTCTCGATATTCCTGAAATTCTTCAAGAAAGTCACAAATGAGAAAAACACTACTATAGTATCTCTAAGAAGTGATCATGGAACAGAATTTGAAAATCACTTATTTGAAAGTTTTTGTTCTGAAAATGGAATTAATCATAATTTTTCAGCCCCTAGGACTCCACAGCAAAATGGTGTAGTTGAAAGGAAAAATAGGACTCTAGAAGACATGGCCCGTACCATGCTATGCGAAAGCAACTTACCAAAGTATTTTTGGGCGGAAGCAATTAACACAGCATGTTACATCTTAAATAGAGCCTTAATAAGACCAATCTTAAAGAAAACACCTTATGAATTATGGAATGAAAGAAAACCAAATATAAAATACTTTCATGCATTTGGATGTAAATGTTTCATTCATAATAATGGTAAAAACAATTTAGGAAAATTTGATGCTAAATCTGATGAAGGAATCTTTTTAGGATATTCAACAACTAGTAAAGCTTATAGAGTATTTAACAAGAAAACCTTAGTAGTTGAAGAATCCATTCATATAGTTTTCGATGAGTCTTTAGCATCTAGTTCTGAAAAGCTTGATGATGAGGAAGATACAAACATAATTGAAAAAGATCTTGAAAAACTTAATATTGAAGTATCTTCTGATCATGAGCAAGAAGCTAAAGATGATGATTCACATAAGGACGATGATGTCAATATTGATCATAATGATACAGATCTTCCAAGAGACTGGAGATATGCTCATAGTCATCCCAAGGAATTGATTATAGGCGATCCATCTCAAGGAATAAGAACTAGATCATATATGAGAAATATTAGTAATCATCTTGCATTTGTATCACAAATTGAACCTAAAACTATAGAAGAAGCTGAAAAAGATAATAATTGGATGTTAGCAATGCAAGAAGAACTAAATCAATTTACAAGAAATAATGTTTGGACTTTAGTTGAAAGACCTAAAAATCATTCAGTAATAGGATCAAAATGGGTTTTTAGAAATAAACTAGATGAAAATGGCATAGTAATTAGAAACAAAGCTAGATTGGTTGCTAAAGGATATAATCAAGAGGAAGGTATTGATTTTGATGAAACCTTTGCGCCTGTAGCTAGATTAGAAGCCATTAGGCTATTACTTGCATTTGCATGTCATATGAATTTTAACTTATTTCAAATGGATGTAAAAAGCGCATTTTTAAATGGATTTATAAATGAAGAAGTTTATGTAGAACAACCACCAGGTTTTGAAGATCACGAGTTTTCAAATCACGTTTTTAAATTGCACAAAGCTTTATATGGTTTGAAACAAGCACCTAGAGCTTGGTATGATAGGTTAAGTAAATTCTTAATAGAAAATGATTTTACAAGAGGAAATGTTGATAAAACTTTGTTTTTGAAAAGAAAAAGTAAAGATTTACTTGTAGTACAAATATACGTAGATGACATTATTTTTGGTGCTACTAACGATTCTCTTTGTCAAGAATTTGCAAAGTTAATGCAGGGAGAATTCGAGATGAGCATGATGGGAGAACTCAACTTCTTCCTTGGACTCCAGATCAAACAAAGCAAAGAGGGAATCTTCATCAACCAAACAAATACACAAGAGAACTACTCAAAAAGTTTGGTATGGAATCAATGAAACCCCTCGGAACTCCAATGAGTCCTTCATGCAAGCTGGACAAAGATGAAGAAGGTAAAAAGGTTGATCAAAAGTATTATCGAGGTATAATCGGATCCCTTCTTTATTTAACAGCAAGTAGACCAGACATTATGTTTTCAGTATGTTTATGTGCTAGATTTCAATCTGAACCTAAAGAATCACATTTAATAGCTGTTAAAAGAATACTAAGATATGTAAGTGGAACAAAAAATGTAGGTTTATGGTATTCTAGAGACTCCACATTAAATCTAATTGCATATTCAGATTCTGATTATGCTGGATGCAAACTAGATAGAAAAAGCACAAGTGGTGCATGCCATTTCTTAGGAAGTAACTTAATCACATGGTTTAGCAAAAAGCAAAATTCAGTTGCATTATCAACTACTGAAGCTGAATATGTAGCAGCTGGAAGTTGCTGTGCGCAAATCCTATGGATTAAGCGACAACTTGAAGACTATGGTATCACGCTTGATAAAACACCCATAAGATGTGATAACACTAGCGCAATTAATCTAACAAAGAATCCAATTCAACATTCAAGAACTAAACACATAGAAATCAGATATCATTTTATAAGAGAACATGTAGCAAATAATGAAATATGTCTTGATTATGTTAACACTGAAGAACAATTAGCTGACATATTCACTAAACCTTTAAATGAAGAGAGATTTGTTATCTTAGAGGAGAGTTAGGTATTTGTGATCCTTTAGAATGAATTTGAAACCCCTAAGGAAATTTATCTAAGATTCTTTCAAATCCTCAATCCTTAAGGAAATCTTATCTAGAATTCATATCTAATTGATTCACTCATATCCAATGATTATTTATCAATTTTTATGATCATATTCCGGACACATTTCAGAAATTTCATGATTTTGGTCTGAAATGGTCTCGGAGCCGACTCGATGCGTATCGGAGTCGACTCCCGGTTTCAACTGAAACTCTCGGGTCGACCCCTCTTAGGCGCGAGTCGACTCCATGTCGGGACGGCCTTTCTGTGTCTGTGCCGAGTCGACACTGGGTTTGCGCGAGCCGACTCGAGGTGGTCCCAAGTTGATTTATCTAGGGCAGAGTCGACTCGTCGCTCATTCCATTCGACCCCAATCTCAAAATACTCTCTCACTCTTCCAAACCTTCCAAACTCCAATAATCCCTGATTATCACCTCCAATCATCAAATGGCACCTAAAACTAGAGGATCTAGTGTTGTGGCGGGTGGCATCAAGCGGAAGCGCTCCGTGAAGAAGACGGTGAAGCGTCCGGTGCGTGAACCTTCTCCAAGCACGGACTCCACTTCATCTGCTTCTACTCCGACTGCTACTCCTGCTGCCTCGTCTTCCCAGGTAGATCGTCTAGCGGATAGGATCATTACTACTGGTAGGAAGGTGGATTTTGAATTATTTGAGAATGAGGGCTTTCTAGTTGGGAGACAGTTATCGAGATGGGTTGGGAGAAAATTTGTTCTCTAGAGTGCCCGACTTATCCCTCATTGGTTAAAGAATTTTACAAGAATTTGTCTAGAGGAGACCATGGCTTATTAGCAATGTAAGAGGAGTCAGACTATCTGTTACTGCTGAGATTTTGTCTAGATTGTTGGAATTACCCTTGTCTGGCACTTCCACCTTTTCTTCTGATGACCGCGCCCCAGCTTTATCCAGATTATTAAACAGGGATGTGGTTGGATTTGAAGAGGTATTTGCTAATCAGCTTTCTTTAGAGTTGAGATTACTACACAATATCTGCAGTAGGATTCTCTTTCCTAAAACTGGTAGATTTGACTATGTTCTGAGAGAGATGTCTTTGTAATGGACGCCATAGTGACAGGCAAGCCTATCAATCTTCCCAGCATGATTCTGTGGTACATAGCAGATTGTGGAGGGAAAAGGAAATCTAGTCTGCCTTATGGGATGATCCTTACAATGATTTTCGAAGCCAAGGTGTGGTGATTTCTGATAATGAACCTATGAAGAATCTAAGACACACTGATTTTTATAGCCTAGCAACAATTCATCGGATGGGATTTATCAAAAAGAATGGTAAATGGGAAAGGAAAGGAGTGACAGAAGATAGAGCTACAGATACTGAGGCTGCAGGACCCTCTGTTAGACATCCTTCGCCTGCACCTCCGAGCCCTTTGATTTCTGCCTCTGCTCCAGCCCCAGTTCCAACTTTTGTTCAAACTTCATCTTCTGCTAGTTTTTCAGATCAACAACTTATGCAACTCAAAGCCTTACTTGAAGATCAATCTGATAAGCTTAAAACTGATTTTGAGAATAAATTTATGAATTTGAGAGAGACTCTTTATTCTCTTGATGATCGTATCTCAAAGATTGAGTCCACTCTCGGCTCTTCATCGGCATCCTTAAGTGGTGATCTCAAGAATATTTTTGAAGAACTTAAGGATATATGTGGAGATGGAGAGACATATGCCAAGTGCAACGCAGAGCTTCAAGACAAAATTCAGAGTGCGTGCACCTTTGTTGATGAAAGACTCAAGGAATATGTAAAAATTCAATCTGAAGGAATGAAAAATATAGTAGATCATCTAACTAGAATTGTAAGAACTCATTTTTGAGTTACTAGAGTTTCAATCCTTGTTTTGTACTGAAGTTTTTATTATGCTTTCATTTTGAAATCAATGTACTGAACATTTTGATGTATTAGACCTTTAATGAAATGAATTCTCTATTTCCTTATTTCAATGAATGAATGAAATTTGAATGAATGTTTATGATTCTCTATCTTTTTGTTGATAACAAAAAAGGGGGAGAATTTTATAGTTCTATGATTGTGATAAAATGAGATAAACAATGAGATATTTAATTAAGTTTCATAGGGGGAGCTACCTCATTAAGGGGGAGCCTAAGCCTAACTATGAAAACAAAATAAATTCACTAATCAATCATGAACAAACTCAATATTTTTGTCATCATCAAAAAGGGGGAGATTGTTGGAAGATTATAGAAAAATTATATGATCCAATCCTTTTGATTTTGATGATTACTAAAACCATTGAGTTTATTAAAGGATGTAATGAGTTTATGTAAATGAGCAACAAATTTATTTTGAACAATCAATGAGAATGCTCAAGTTTAACTTTAATCAATTTTGAAAGTGACTTTAAGCTCAATATTCAAACTTTCGAAAAGAAATGTTATAATTCATGTTTTATTCAATAAGTTTTTGGATTAGTTCTTGAATCAATTCTAAATGTTAATTTTATTGATTTCAAGTCAAAACAATGAATTAAAATGAATCTGGAACGATTTTAATGTCAATCAGAAAAGTTTCTGATTTTTGATACGTTCCGGAGCCGACTCCTGAGTTTCAGAGTCGACTCCGCTCAGTGTACAGAAATGTGCATCTGTGTCGAGTCGACCCATGAAATTGTCGAGTCGACCCCTGATTCTGTCGAGCCGACTCCTGGACTGTGCGAGTCGACTCCGCTCAGACACCAGAAGAGTGTTTTTCTGAGCACTTCTCGAGTCGACCCCAAGCCTTTCTCGAGTCGACTCCCGACTTTCAGGAGTCGACACTTCACTTTTAGCGAGTCGACCCCTAACCTTTTTAAACATTTCTATTTTTGGTAAGACGAGCTCGAGCCGACTCGGGAAAAGCATGAGTCGACTCCAGCAAATCTGGGCGCGATTTTTAACGATGACACATCAGCCCCAACGGTAAGATTTTTAAATAACGGCTATTTTTCCTTGTCTCTAACGGATATATTTTTGCAGATTCTATAAATAGAGGAGCTCTTTTCAAATCAAAAGAGAAAATCAAAAAGAGAGAAAAGAATATCTTTGAAAAGAGGGAAAAACAGAGCATATTGGAAAAATCTTCTAGCTCAAAGGAGAGTGATTCAAAAGGAGTGAAATCCAAGAGGAAGTTTCGTCTGCTCCTTCTCATCAATCCACAAGAGTCAAAAGAAAATCCAAAGCATTTCAAAGGTCAAATCGAGGATTTTCAAAAGAGAAAAAGCTTCATCTCAACTCCAAAGTCTTCAACGGTCAAGAATCTTGCTGAGGCGTGATTCAACATTTCAAGAGGAGTTAAAGAGAAGAAGGAAGAAAGCCAAAGCCACTACCATCTGCAATACATCAGGCTTTTCTAACTCTTTATTTTGTACTTCATTTGTATATTTGCTCAAGGGGAGCATTTCATTATCCAAACACTTTTATTCTAATTGTTTGCTGATTCAATCAGTGGATTGAATCAGTGGAGGTTGTATACCTCGTTGCAAGCCGGAGTGCTTGTGTTGGGTTAGTTGTGAGCCCGTGAAAAACAACGTGTAGGGTTTTGTGCTGGTAAGCCCGAGTTAAAACCAGCTGGGTTCGTTGTTCACCCGGAAAACAACAAGTTTGAGTTGTGAGCTTGGAAAACAACTCGGCTGTAATCTAGAGAGATTATAGTGTGGACCCAAGTGAATCTTGGGAGTGGACGTAGGTGTTGGTTGCACCGAACCACTATAAAATTATCTTGTGTTTGCCGTGCTATATTTCTCTCTCTCTATCTCTCTTTATTAATTGCTTGTGCATTGCTTATTAGTTAATTTCACTCACTTGCACATCTTGAGCAAATCAGTTTAAATCTTCTAAAAAGTCTTAAATTTTTAAGAACCCAATTCACCCCCCCCCCCCCCCCTTGGGTTGCCATCTGGGCCATCACTTTCTTTATTAAATTTTTAGATTCCCACTAGGATTGTTTGTCCACTGGCATCTCATGTTAACCTTCCCTCTTGGGATAATTACTTGGCCCATGGCCCTTTTTATATCACAACATATGCTTTTAGATCTCATGATGCTGGGCTGTGTGTGTAATGCCTCTGAGGTACCACCCTACAGTCGCCCTTCTGTAGGTGTACTCTCATCGGGTGCGTGACTAGCAACAGGATCCCCGCACAAATAGCACCCCTTACCCGTGCGGTTCACCTGGCAAAGTGCTTTGTTCCTTAACCCTGGAACCTCGGGTTTTCTCTCTGCCCCCACGGGCTATATATAGTAACCAGCTCCACTGAGCTATGATTCATGCCCCCACGGGCTGCTCACAACCAGCCCCACTGGCCTGGTTAGGCATGCACTCACCCCTGATTCTGGGGTTCATCGTACGATCTGTTCGCAAGGAGGTGCCGGCTCGATAGTAGTGTGCAATGCTCATGCTACAGTACAGTCTAAAGGGTGATCAGCCCCCTAGCTGCCTGATGCTCAGTATGACTCATACATCATTTGTAAAGCTTTATCATGCAAATATGCCATGTATACATTAAAAATTCCCTCATTGAAACTCATGCTTATGTGTTTATGCTCAAAACTCATTTATCAGATTATCATATACTAGGTTCTCATTTCTCATATTTAAAACATACATAATACTCAACTAAACATAGCATACCATAACTAGGTATAAATCTCATTATACTAGCTCAAATTAACCTCTCATTGCTAGATGAGAAATCCACTCACCTTAGTAGGTTACTCCTCGACTGGTACAACTGGTACTCAACTCTGGTATTTCGGCTCCCTAGAATAACCCTCTTGACCTACGTCAACATACAATACAATAGCTATTAGGATTACCTCCACACGAGGTTTTCCCATGAACCAAGCATGCATACATGATCTATCCTCTAATATCTCATTATTTTCTTCCACCCAATCTCTACTCAAGATTACTTCTACTATTACCTCAAAATATACTAATCTAAGAAAATCTAAAGTCATACAAGACCTAGGGAAGCTATAGCTTACCTGGAGTCGAGCACAAACCCCCAAGCTTCCCTTTCCCTTTCTCTTTCTTTCTTCTTCTTCTTCTTCTTCTTTTCCTCTCTTTCTTTCTTTCTTTCTTTCTTTCTTTTCTCTGGCTGAACCCACGTTCCCCTTTTTCTCTAATGACTTGGGGACCAAGTCATAGGAAACTTAAGGGTTAAGGCATGCCAAATCTCCCTTTTACCCTCACACACTCTTAACACACACTTTTTGGAAAACACGTGGCTCACTTATAACCATGCTATTTTGCCCTTATATTTTCTTTCCTAAGTTGCCCTTAACACAATTTGCAATTGACATCGGAGCCTTTTCCCCTTTTGCCCCTGATATAGCATTTTTTTAATAGATTTATAGCCCAGATCATCCTTTTTCGCTTAAATCTATACTTTTATGTAACATTTCTAAGAAAAGACTTTACCATCTTGAAGAACTCGATTTTAGAAATCCAACGGTTCAAACGGCATCCAAATCGGACTTGAAACGGATTAAATATGAATTTCTCAAGATTTAACTCAGAAAAACCTGCCGTCGCGGAGTCGGCTCGAACAGATTGCGAGTCGGCTCGAGCAGAAGTAGGGGTCGACTCCAGAAAAGTCGAGTCGACTCAGCACTCCAGGGTCGACTCCTAAGCGTGCCGAAAGTTTAAAAACGTGCCGGAGTCGACTCCATCAGACCGACTCTAAAAACGTCATTTTAGGATAAAACTCAAACTAAACTTGATTTTTCTTGTGATTTAAACCCATTAAACTTAAGTCTCTCAATTTCTCAAATCAGACTCATTAACATTTAGAAATATACTTATTTACTCCAAAAATTTCTTCTCTTTACATTTATCAAAAGGCCAACACACCCATATATCAGAAAACTTTCTGACTTTCATTTTAACTGAAAATGCCATAGATTACAAGGTTTTCAGGATGTTACAATTCTCCCCCTCTTAAGAAATTTCGTCCTCGAAATTTAGCTAGATATATTTTCAAAAGATGGGGGTACTTAAATCTCATCTCATCCTCTCGCTCCCATGTAGCTCCTCTTTTTGATGATTTAACCATTGCACCTTAACTAACGGAATTCTTTTACTGCGGAGCTGCTTAATCTCCCTACTCAAGATCTTCACTGGTTCGGTTGCAAATGATAAATCCCCCTGTAACTCTATAGTCTCAGACTGAATCACATGAGAGGAATCTGGCACATACCTCCTAAGCATTGATACATGAAATACATTATGAATCTGAGATAACTCTGGAGGTAAGGCCAATCTATAAGCTAGTGTCCCAACTCTTTCCAGAATTTCATAGGGTCCAATATACCTGGGACTCAACTTGCCTTTCTTTCCAAATCTCATAATACCTCGCCAAGGAGATACCTTCAGAAAGACTCTATCTCCAACCTCAAACTTTACCTCTCTATGCTTTTTATCTGCATAGCTCTTCTGTCTATCCTGGGCTGCCTTTAATTTAGCTCTTATAATTTTAACTTGATCTGCTGTAAGCTGCACTAACTCAGGGCCTAACAGCCTTCTCTCTCCCTCCTCATCCCAACACACTGGAGTTCTACATTTTCTCCCATACAAGGCCTCATATGGTGCCATATCAATGCTAGAATGGTAGCTGTTATTGTAAGCAAACTCTACTAAAGGTAGATGATCATCCCAGCTACCAGAAAATTCCATGACACAAGCTCTCAGCATATCCTCCAGTGTCTGGATGGTTCTTTCTGACTGACCATCGGTTTGGGGATGAAATGCTGTACTGAACCTCAATTTAGTCCCCAAAGCTTTCTGTAATTCTGCCCAAAATTGAGATGTGAACCTTGGATCTCTATCTGATACTATCGATACTGGCACACCATGCCTACTCACAATTTCATGCACATATAATTCTGCTAATCTATCCAAGGTAAAGACAATCTTAATCGGCAGAAAATGAGCAGACTTAGTCAATCTATCAACTATCACCCATATAGCATCATTGCCCCTTCTGGTCTTTGGGAGTCCTACAACGAAATCCATAGTTATATGCTCCCACTTCCACTCTGGCACAAACAGAGGCTGAAGCTTTCCAGCTGGACACTGATGTTCAGCCTTAATCTGCTGACACACCAAACACTTAGATACATACTCAGCTATCTCCTTTTTCATACCATTCCACCAGTAATTCTGTTTGATAGTTCTATACATCTTAGTACTACCTGGATGCATTGAATAAGCTGAGCTATGTGCTTCCCTTAAAATCTGATCTTTCACTGATTCCACAGCTGGCACACAAACTCTGCCCTTGAATAATAACACTCCATCACCTCTAACAGAAAACTCTGACTGAGACCCACTCTGAATTAAATCTCTGGCTTTAAGCAAATGTAGATCTAGCAACTGAGCTTCTCTTATTTCTTCTAGCATTTGGGGTCTCACTCTGAAAGTAGCCAACAAGGCTCCTGACTCTTCTACAGCTAGCTCTGCATCTAACCTCCTTAACTCAATCATCAAGGGTAGCTGTACGGTTCTGATAGAAGCCAATGTGGCCATAGACTTTCGACTCAAGGCATCAGCCACAACATTAGCTTTCCCTGGGTGATACTCAATAGTGCAATCATAGTCTTTAATCAATTCAATCCATCTTCTCTGCCTTAAATTCAATTCCTTCTGGGTCAGAATATATTTCAAGCTCTTATGATCAGTAAATATCTGGCATCTTCTTCCATACAAGTAGTGCCTCCAAACCTTCAATGCAAATATAACAGCAGCTAACTCCAAATCATGGGTGGGGTAATTCTTTTCATGGGATCTCAACTGTCTAGATATATAAGCCACTACTTTCCCATTCTGCATTAAAACACACCCCAAACCCTTCAATGAGGCATCACTATAGATCACATAATCACTGGCACTATCAGGTAGTATTAGGATTGGGGCTGAGGTTAATCTCCTTTTCAATTCATCCATACTCATCTGGCATTCATTTGACCAATCAAACTTGATATTCTTTCTAAGCAGCTTAGTCATAGGAGAAGCCAAAATCGAGAAATTTTCTATAAATCTTCTATAATATCCTGCTAACCCCAAGAAACTCCTCACCTCAGTCTGATTGGTAGGTGATACCCAATTTACTATAGCTTCAATCTTTTGAGGATCTACCATAATACCTTTGGCTGAAACTACATGTCCCAAGAACTTTACCTCATCCAGCCAAAATTCACTTTTACTAAACTTTGCATATAATTGCTTTTCTCTTAATATCTGCAAAACTGTCCTCAGATGCTGTTCATGCTCTTCACTACTTCTAGAATAAATCAAGATGTCATCAATGAATACTATCACAAATTTATCTAGATACTCTTGAAATACTTGATTCATCAGGCCCATAAAAGCAGCTGGAGCATTTGTCAAGCCAAATGGCATTACCAAGAACTCATAATGACCATATCTGGTCCTAAAAGCAGTCTTAGATATATCCTCATTCCTTATTCTCAATTGATGATACCCAGATCTCAGATCAATCTTTGAAAACACTGCTGCCCCCTGCAGCTGATCAAACAAATCATCGATCCTTGGTAATGGATAATTGTTTCTAATGGTCACCTTGTTCAACTGTCTATAGTCTATACACAACCTCAAGGTACCATCCTTTTTCTTCACAAACAACACTGGAGCACCCCATGGTGATATACTGGGTCTAATAAACCCTTTATCCAATAATTCTTGTAACTGACTTTCAATTCTTTCAATTCAACTGGAGCCATTCTATAAGGTGCCCTGGCTATTGGTCTGGTATCTGGGGCTAGATCTATACTGAAATCAAATCCTCTGTCAGGAGGTAACCCTGGCAACTCCTCAGGAAATACATCTGAAAAATCCCTTACCACAGGGATATTCGTCAGCTCTAAACCATTGCCCTCTAGGCTCACTGCACAAGCTAAATAGGCTTCACATCTCTTTGCTAGCATTCTATTGGCTGACAGAGCTGAAATCACTCCTGAGGGTAACCCCCTCCTATCACCAACAAAACAGACTTCTCTATCATCAGAAGTTTGCAACATCACCTCCTTCCTTAAGCAATCTACTCTGGCTCTATGCACAGATAGCCAATCCATCCCCAAAATGGCATCAAACTCTTTCAACCTCAAAGGAATCAAATCTGCTGCTAATTTCTGACTCCCCACAGAAATATCACAACCTCTATACACTTGGTCTGCTATAAAAGGCCTCCCTACGGGCATAGATACTACCAACTGACTACCCAACTGGCCCACATCTCTAACTAGATGCTTAGCAAACTCACATGAGATAAATGAATGCGTAGATCCAGAATCAATTAAAATATAAGCATCATGATTATCGATGGGTAGCATACCTGTCACCACATCAGGATCAATCTGAGCCTCCTGTCTGGTCATGGCAAACACTCTGGCCTCGGCTCTCGGAATACTGGATGACCCTCCTGGCTGATTAACATTAGGCCCCACCTGACTGGCTGAAGCCACTACACTACCATCACCCTCCTACTAGGCTGTCCCCTTGGCATTACTGGCCCCTGAGGAAGCCCACCAGCCTGCTGCCCTCTCCTAGGGCAATCTCTCTTCAGGTGACCTAGATCACCACAAATATAACATCCCTTATTGCCCCTCCTACATTCTCCCAAATGAAGTTTTCCACATACATTACATGGGGGTATATTTCTCCCTCCACCAGAAGGACGACCCTGCTCCCCTACATCACCAGACACCCTGCTGGAGGCAACCTGAGGCACACCCACATAAGGCTTCTTTGAACTGGGCTAGATGCTGACACAGATACGGATCCTCTGCCCACATCACCAGGGGCTCTAAACCCAGAATAAAACTGTCCAGTCCTCTGGGGTTTCTTGAATGGCTGAGCCCCTCCCGGAGCAGAAGAATGACTAGGAGCACTTCTTTTCATTCTATCCTGCCTCCTACTCATATATTCTTTTTCAATCTCCTCAGCTTTGAGTGCTCCCTGCACCAACTCAGAGTAATTATTGTAGGTCTGCATACAGGTCTTGGCCTTAATAGGGAGGTTCAACCCATCCTGGAATAGTCGACACTCTCCCTCTCATCAGCCACCAAGGCCCTAGCAAACTGAGATAACTCCACAAAAGTGGCTTCATAATCTGCCACGGACATCCTCCCCTGAGTCAAACAAAGGAAATCCCTCCTCTTCTGATCCCTATAAATCTCAGAATAATATTGCTGATGAAATTCTCTTCTAAAATTTCCCATGTCAACTCCACTCCCTGGGGCTGCCTGCCCTGAATAGATCTCCACCAACTCTGGGCTCTACCCTCCAGTAAAAAGGTGGCAATACAGCCTCTGCTCCTCAGAGCATCCCATCACATCAAATACTCTCTCGATCCTCTGCAGCCATGCCCCGGCCTGAATAGGATCAGTAGTTCCCTGGAACTCCAGAGCCCCTAACTTTCTGGCTCTTTCCACATTCCTCACAACCTCAGTATTTTTAGATGGAAGGCTAGAACTAGCACCCACAGCTGCTACCACAGCCTGAGTAATCATGCCTACCAACTCTGACATACTAGGCCCCTGAGTCTGTACTCGAGATGGGTCTACTGGCACAGGGGTAATAGACTGTGAAGAAGACTCTGGCATCTGCTCTGGAGATGCCCCCACTCTAGCCTCCTTAGATACTGGCTCGGTGGAATCACTAGAAGCCATTCTATCAATTTGACTTCTTCTAACTGACCTTCTGAATCTACTTTGACCTTTGCTTCTATCCCTGCCTGAAGATTGCTCTGTCTCTCTAGATGCCTTTGTAGTAATCGTCCTACAAGACATTATTCATTACATCAGTTTCATCATTCAATAGCTATAATCATAAACATTCAATCATCCTAGACTCATACTCATACTTATTCCCCTAGGACCTAATAACCTAGGGCTCTGATACCAAAACTTGTCAGCTCCCCCTCCTCTCTGGGGCCACCGACAGCACACCTGCACACTTGTGGTAATCGGATAGAGTTTTACTAGTCTTTATGTAGCGCTCCATAAAGAGCTAGAGAACCCCAACTAATTATCATAAGTGGCAGACACACGAAAACACATCCTGTTAAAAACTTTTCACTTTCATCTCAATTATATGCACAATCACCAATCAACATTAAGCATCAACCTGCTCAGATAATATTTTTCATGACATTCCTCAGGCAGTTTACAAGATCACATTCACATTCGACATTAAAATCCTAAGTGCACACATCATACTCATAATCTTCTCCAAAACATAAGTCTCGTATTCATATCCAAAAAGGTCTAAAACATCATTACATCCCACTGTACACATACACATATACAAAATACAATTATCAAACCACCCTCTCTCAATATACAAGGCTAGCATTTAAACACTCTTGCATCCAAGCAAGCTTCATCAGCTAAGGGTCCTGTCCTGCTTATCTTGTGATCCTGGCAGAAATACTCACTGATCTGAAAGAAATTTAAATCATAGAGGGGTGAGACCTAAGTCCCAGTGACTGGATAACCATCTAACTATGGAGAAATAGAGAACCATAATCTCAATTTCAATCGTATGAAACTATTTAACTTGTACAACTCAAAGTACATTTTTAACATGATATCAGATAAAATAAAATGTAGCTTATTCTTCAAATAACATATCAGTACTGAATACTCTATAATAACTCTTCACTGAAAGATAACTCATTAAAATAAAACTTCATGCATTACAATATGAAGATATGCATTCTTTATCTACAACCCAGACTCCCATCAGGATCTGCTGCCCACTGGCATCTCAAGTAAGATCTCCCTCTCGGGATAACTATTTGGCCCATTGGCCCTTTTTATATCACAACATATGCTTTTAAATCTCATGATGCTGGGCTGTGTGTGTAATGCCTCTGAGGTACCACCCTACAGTCGCCCTTCTGTAGGTGTACTCTCATCGGGTGCGTGACTAGCAACAGGATCCCCGCACA
The DNA here is from genome assembly GCA_900491605.1 of Calamus simplicifolius. Taxonomy (NCBI): domain Eukaryota; kingdom Viridiplantae; phylum Streptophyta; class Magnoliopsida; order Arecales; family Arecaceae; genus Calamus; species Calamus simplicifolius. Next base: position 692,140 of record UESW01004156.1, read on the forward strand.
AATAGCACCCCTTACCCGTGCGGTTCACCTGGCAAAGTGCTTTGTTCCTTAACCCTGGAACCTCGGGTTTTCTCTCTGCCCCCACGGGCTATATATAGTAACCAGCTCCACTGAGCTATGATTCATGCCCCACGGGCTGCTCACAACCAGCCCCACTGGCCTGGTTAGGCATGCACTCACCCCTGATTCTGGGGTTCATCGTACGATCTGTTCGCAAGGAGGTGCCGGCTCGATAGTAGTGTGCAATGCTCATGCTACAGTACAGTCTAAAGGGTGATCAGCCCCCTAGCTGCCTGATGCTCAGTATGACTCATACATCATTTGTAAAGCTTTATCATGCAAATATGCCATGTATACATTAAAAATTCCCTCATTGAAACTCATGCTTATGTGTTTATGCTCAAAACTCATTTATCAGATTATCATATACTAGGTTCTCATTTCTCATATTTAAAACATACATAATACTCAACTAAACATAGCATACCATAACTAGGTATAAATCTCATTATACTAGCTCAAATTAACCTCTCATTGCTAGATGAGAAATCCACTCACCTTAGTAGGTTACTCCTCGACTGGTACAACTGGTACTCAACTCTGGTATTCGGCTCCCTAGAATAACCCTCTTGACCTACGTCAACATACAGATACAATAGCTATTAGGATTACCTCCACACGAGGTTTTCCTATGAACCAGCATGCATACATGATCTATCCTCTAATATCTCATTATTTTCTTCCCCTTCTCTACTCAAGATTACTTCACTATTACCTCAAAATACAATAATCTAAGAAAATCTAAAGTCATACAAGATCTAGGGAAGCTATAGCTTACCTGGAGTCGAGCACAAACCCCAAGCTTCCCTTTCCCTTCTCTTTCTTCTTCTTCTTCTTCCTCTTCTCTCTCTTCTTTCTTTCTTTCTTTCTTTCTTTTCTCTGGCTGAACCCACGTTCCCCTTTTTCTCTAATGACTTGGGGACCAAGTCATAGGAAACTTAAGGGTTAAGGCATGCCAAATCTCCCTTTTACCCTCAAACACTCTTAACACACGCTTTTTGGAAAACACGTGGCTCACTTATAACCATGCTATTTTGCCCTTATATTTTCTTTCCTAAGTTGCCCTTACACAATTGCAATTGACATCGGAGCCTTTTCCCTTTTGCCCCTGATATAGCATTTTTTTAATAGATTTATAGCCCAGATCATCCTTTTTCGCTTAAATCTATACTTTTATGTAACATTTCTAAGAAAAGACTTTACCATCTTGAAGAGCTCGATTTTAGAAATCCAACGGTTCAAACGACACAAATCGGACTTAAAACGGATAAATATGAATTTCTCAAGATTTAACAGAAAATTTGCCGTCTTAGAGTCGGATCCAACAATTTAGAGTCGGCTCTAGCAAAAATTAGAGTCTGACTTGAAAATTAGAGTCGGCTCTAATTCAGCAGAAATGCCAACCTTCTATTTTTCTACAAGTATCGACACCCCCCTTCTACATGTATCGACTCTAAAGCGTGCCAGAAGTTTAAAACCATGCTAGAGTCAACTCTACTCAATTAGAGTCGACTCTAATTACTAAAAACATCATTTAAGGATAAAACTCAAACTAAACTTGATTTTTCTTGTGATTTAAGCCATTAAAACTTAAGTCTCTCAATTTCTTAAATCAAACTCATTAGCACTAAAAATATACATTTACTCCAAAATTTCTTCTCTTTACATTTATCGAAAGGCCAACACGCCACACGTCACTGAAACCCTCTGACTTTTATTTCAAATGAAAATGCCATTAATATTACCAATAAATTACAAGGTTTTCAAGATGTTACAACTCTTCTACCAAGAAGTGTTCACGAAGGGATATGAATATAATATCCATCTGACCTGAGATCACCATGGTAGCTTGCAAGCAATCTACTGTACTTTGGTGCCGGACTACCTAAATTTTTAATCCAGTGATAGAAGGTTTCTGGGTGCAGTAAAGTACTTGTGGAGTAGTGAGTGGATCAAGATGGGACTGACCCCTCCAAATAGTTTGGAGTAAATGTCTCACTGTATTTTAATTTAGCAAAACCTTGGCCAAAGTAGTCCTTGTGAGAAGTCACAGGACTTGTGAAGTTGAAACATTTTATGGATGAGCTGATTAAGGGTTGGTAGTTAAACCCTAAGTCATCCTGAGCATTGGGGGTCAAAGGGATGAATTATATGATAATCATATGCCAGAGGTTCTTGATTGTTGCTCTGCAACCTTCGGCCTATCCGAACGTTGGGTGTCATTACTAGATGGCAACTTCGATTAGTATTGAAAGTGTTCTAGTGCTACCGGCTTAGTGTTCAAACCTATAGGGTCACACACCAGGAATTCTATCTGACTTAATGATTGAGAAACTAAATGTTAGTAACTAATTGAAGGATTAAATTGGCAATACGATTGCTGGCTAGCTTAATTTGATTGAGCTATGAAAATCTGGGTCAAATCAAATAGGATTTGGTTTGGGCTCAATTTAGGTAAGCCTAACGCTAACATCCTTACCCGTTTAAATTCAAATTATGAATTTGAATTTCAAACTAATTTTTAATTTAAAGTTTGAATTTCGAATTCAAATTTTAAATTTGAATTTAAAATGGATGTTAATGACCTTTCTCTAATTACCCCTCATTCCTTATTTTCCTCTCCTTTTTTCTCTCTACAGTTTTTATTTTTGTGGGGCTGATGATGAGCTTTCAAAAGGGTAACTTTTAACTAAAAAAGAGAAATTATTTCTCCCTAATCTTCATCCCTTTTCTCTCCATGATTTTCATTTTTTATGGGACTAGTGATTGGCATTAAAAAGGGTGATTTTTGGTTAAGAAAAGAAGATGAAGAATTTATTCCTTATCTTTCACCCTTTTCTCTCACGGTTTTCATTTTTATGGTACTGGTAATTGGCGTTAAAAGGGATAGTTTTTGGCTGAAAAAGAAGATGAATAATTTCTTCCTTATCTTTCAACCTTTTTTCTCTCTGCCATTTTCATTTTATGGGACTGGTGATTGACATTAAAAGAGGACATTTTTGGCTAGAAACATTTGAAAAGAAAAAGATAGGGAGATGAGAAGTTTTTAGAGTAAAAGGGATTCTGGCTATAAAGCCAGAAGAAAAAGGTTTTCTTCACAAAAAATCTTCTCCATCTAATTTGATCCTCCATGTTCTTTTACAACTCTAAGAGCACCTTAGTGTTGAAAAGAAGAAATCTTGTCGTCAAAGTCTTGGAGAGGAGCTAGCACTCTGAAGAGGTTGGTCAGGACCAGAACCCGATGAGGATTACCTTTAGAGGCCATACACCTTTGTGTGGTTTGCAGAAGTACTACCTACCACCGCCTTTTATTGCTGCGAGAGTCGTTAAGCATTCAAAGGTAAAAGATTTTATAGTTACCGATGACTTAGATATGATTTAAGGCACTAGGCCACAAACATAGATATGATCTATATTATTTGTATTTACATAAAATTGATCTATGTACTTTTCTTTTATAGATAATTTTTATATTATGATCCTGTTGTAGGTTGATATTGGACTAGATCCAATATTTTATTGCTTTCGTTGCTTATGTATTTTAAAAATTTTTAAAATACATACCTGTAGCCTACAAATAGATTAACTAACAATGGTATTAGAGCCTGGCTTGTGCTCTTAGTTTCTATCATGCTCTACTATGGGATGGTCCAATGGGGGAGGCTACTGGTAGTATCCCATATCATTTCCCAACGAGCGTCTGGTAGGGATATCAGGGATGCACCAATGAGGAAGGCTACTGGTAGCACCTCGGTGCATGATGCCCAACTACCCACGACTCGAAGAGTGCAATAGGCTGTTGAGAGCACTTGAAGGCTAATTTGGTAGGAAGCCAAGTACTTGGATTGGGTGGATTCATCAGGCCGTCCGATCATAGAAGAGAAGTAGGGTTTAAAACCATTTCTTCCCATTCAATGGGGTCTCCTAAGGCGTGTAGGGGTGCCACTTATATCATGACCCATGAAGAAGAAAAGTGAAGAGAATATAGATTAAAATAGTTTTAATCTTATTTTTAGATGGTATGATCATAAATTGTTTTAATTTTTATAAAATTTGTTTTACATATTAAATTGAAACTATTTCAATTTAAAAGTTTATTAAATTTAATTAAGAAATTAAATTATCTTAAATACAAAAAAATCTAGAAATATGATTTAAAGATCTTAAGTCATTTGCATAAGCTTTAAGGGTCATGGGTTAGCTTGAGTTAGATCCTTAATTGAGTTAGACTTAAGTTTAGATTAATTGGACTAAAAAGAAACTTAAATCTAATCAAAAGTTGAGTTAGGCTACCTTTTCTTTAGATCTTTCTAATTATTTAGATTGATCCGTCCATAAATCTAAATGGCCTGATTTGTGTCTAAGATATGTCACACATTAAAGTGAAACCCTCTAAATTATTAGGTCCTTAAAAGGATGAAGTTATGGGGATAACTAAGTCTTAGCCTCCCATTAATTGGATGAAAATGGGTCCAGTAGTTGGGTGATCATCGGCAGACCCAAAGATCGATGTTCATCAGGCTATTGGAATTGCCAATCCTAATATGCTGGCTCAATGCGACTATTAACGATGGTTAGGTGGGCTGGCCAAAGTTGGGCTTGACTATTCATTGGTTAGAAGCATTAATTTTGTCATGTTAAAGGTTGAACCTAACCAAGACCTTCAATAGAAAGCCCAAAGGCCGATTGAAGTGCACCTTGGGGCAAATTAATTATTAGAAGTTACTTGGAGAAGTAATCGGTTAAAGAACCTACCTTTAAATGCACATGGGTGGGCCGAACAAAGTTAGGCTCATGTATTGTCTATTGGATTATAGTACCCACTAATGGATTTAAAGTAATTCCTCGGATTGAAGGTAAAGGCTGCCAGTCTGAATAAAATAGTGGGAGAGCCTTTAGACAAAAGTCCATGTCTTTAGGATAATAATTCATATACAATAATAGGTTTTTGGTTTTTCCTTTCAATAATGTCTACCAACTTGTCGCTTATATCGTTGCTTATCAATGAAAAACTCATGGGTAATTTGATAGCTGGTATGAAGGCTCAGGATTGTCTTGGAGCATGAACGGATCCTTTATGTGATAACGGATCCAGCACCAGAAGTCCTACTCCTAATGCTCAGGGTTCAGTCAGAGATACTTATCAAAAGTGGCTCTCTGATCAGACCACTATCCGATGCGTAATGCTAGCAGCGATGAATAACGAGTTCAGTCGCAAATTTGAGGAAGCCCAGCCAGAGAAAATTCTTCAAAAGTTGAAAGAATTCTTTGGCACACTAGATGATATTGAGAGGTACACGGTCTCCTATGCCATATACAATGCGCGGATGCGTGATGGAGCCTCGGTCACTAATCATGTATTATACATGATCGAGATGATTGAGCGCTTGGGCAAACTTGATTGTCCCTTGCATGAACAGCTTAGGAAAGATGCGATACTGAACTCATTGCCCCCTTCTATCTTGACTTTCTCAATCATTATAGAATGAATAGGAGTAAACTACCATGGTCTAAACTTATGAGAAAGATCACCAGCTCAATAAAGGGTAGTAATTTAGTGGGAAGTTCTTTGGGAGGTCGTCATCCCTTTAAGAAAGAAAAAAATAAAAGAAAAATAAAAGGAATAAGGTGAAACATGCTGGGGCCAATCAGACCGAAAAGGTTAAGGCTAATCAGAGTATGACAGAGTGCTTCTTTTGCAAGAAGCAAGGTCATTGGAAGAGGAACTGTCCTCTTTATATTGCATCCCTTGACCCAAACAGATCCAAGAAGAGGAAGCAGCAAGAAAATGTTGAACAAGGTATTTATATATAACGCCTTGTAGTTTCTCTATCTATGATACTACTAATTGGGTATTGGATATCAAAAGTCCAATTTATATATGCAATTCTTTGCAGGAACTTCAAGTTAGTAGAAGATTCGAGGACGGTGAGAGATTCTTAAACATAGGAAATGAAAGCCAAGTTCCAGTCCTGGCGTTGGGAGTCATCAAACTTGTTTTCAAGTCTTGTACAATCATTCTAAATGTGTCACTATTGTCCATCTTTTATTTTAAATGTTATTTCTGTAGGCCAATTGGCCATGTCTAATTATGAACTATCAATAAAGAATAACATTTGCAAAATCATTATGAATGGTTCTATTGTGATGAATGGATATATGAGTAATGACATATATGTACTATCGCGACCTGTTAGTATAATATATACATCTAGCAAATGTCCTAGGATAAATGATATCAGTAATGCTTACCTTTGGCACTGCTGGCTAGGTCATATTAACAAGAACAGGATCAACAGGTTGAGACAAGAAGGTCTACTTGAGGTTAATGATTTTGAATCATTACCAACCTATAAATCTTGTCTTCAGGGTAAAACGATCAAATCATCGTTTGGTGGAAAAGGTGAATGGGCCAATGAAATTCTAAGTCTAGTACATACCGATGTATACGGACGGACCTATGAATGTCAGTGCCAAGGGTGAGTATAATTATTTCATTACGTTTCTTTCAAGGTATGGTTATATATTCTTGATAAGACATAAGTCTGAATGTTTGAAATGTTCAAACGATATCGTAATGAAGTAGAAAAATAAACTAAAAAATTTATCAAAACCCTTCGATCAGATCGAGGTGGTGAATATCTTTTCAGTGAGTTTCTAACATATCTTGAAAAGAATGAGATTCTCTTTCAATAGACACCTCAAGGGACACCTCAGTTAAATAGAGTATTGAAAGAAGGAATCAAACCTTGTTGACATGGTTCGGTCCATGATGGGCTTTGCTTCTTTATCGATCTCCTTTTGGGATTATGCTTTAGAGTCAGCGTGTTACCTTTTAAATAGGGTTCCAAGTAAGTCCATTAACAAAACACCATATGAGATATGGACTGGGCGTAAGCCGATACTCTCACACCTTCGGGTCTGGGTCTGCCCGACTTATGTTAAACGTTTGGAAACAGATAACTTGGACCTAGGTCTGACCGGTGCCTATTTGTAGGGTATCCAAAAGAGTCTAAGGGGTACTACTTTTACTTGTCTGAAGAACAAAAGTTGTTCTTTAATCTTAGGGCTATCTTTTAGAAAAGAGTTTCTTGGTGAAGGAACTGGAGCTACTAAGGTTGAACTTATTGAAGTTCAACAAGAAGAAAAATCGACACACTTAAGAGACAATATAGAAGTGACTTTGATTAAATCAAACCCAAGCCCATACAAGAACCATTAAGGAGATCTAGATACTATATCAACCGGACAGATACTATAGTTTCTTGGTCTGAGACGATGATCCTATTGAACTTGATGAGAACAATGAGATCCGATCACCTATATGGATGCAATGTAGAGGTTTAACTTGAGAAATGGCTAAAGCCATGAAATTCGAAATGGAGTCTATGGAAATCAACAATGTATGGACATTGGTTGATACCATAAGGGGATAAAACCATTGGGTGCAAATGAATTTTCAAAAGGAAAAGAGATGCAATGTGCAGGTAGAGACCTATAAAGTCCGTCTGTGGTAGCCAAGGGGTATCGGAAATGTTATGGTATAGACTATAACGAGACATTTTCTCCTATGGCAATGCGCAAATCTATTCGGATTATGCTGCTTTGGCAGCAAACTTTGATTATAAAATCTGGCAAATGATGTCCGAATAACTTTCCTAATGGTGAGCTGGAAGAGGAGGTGTATATGATACAACATGAAGGATTCACACCACAGATGAGTCAAAAGTGTGCAAGCTTTAAAGATCCATTTATGGATTGAAGCAGCATCTCGGAGTTGGAACATGCGTTTTGATAAATGTATCAAGACGTATGGTTTCGTTAAGAACAGAGAAGAACCTTGCATTTATAATGGGCTAATGGTTCTGTGGTTGTATTCTTGTGTTATATGTTGATGATATTTTCTTAATCGGGAATGACATCCCAGTGCTACAGGGAATAAAGGTCGGTTGTCATCTCAGTTTTCTATAAAGGACTTAAGTGAAGCCTCTTATATACTTGATATAAAAATCTATAGAGATAGATCTACAAGCTTCTAAAATTATCCCAATCTACACCATGAAATTTCTCTCTCCAAAATGGATTGTGCGACAACTCCTAAGGAGAGAGAGTGTATGAGTAAGATTGCATATGCTTCACTGGGTTCTATCATGTACGCCATGACATGTACTAGACAAACGTGGCATATTCATTAGGGGTAGTAAGCATACCAGTTTGACCCAAATAAAGCTCATTGAAAAGTAGTGAAAACAAGTATTGTGAAATACTAAGGACCAATGGTTAATTTATGGAGAACTGACTTAAAACTGTAGGGTATACTAACTCCCATTTTCAGTGATAGGATGACAACAAGAGTGTCAAGGTTTGTTTTTACCCTAAATGAAGAGCAATCTGCTAGCTTTGATGGACTCAGTTTGCGAGGCAAAATATATTGTGACATCAGATGCAGCAAAGAAAGCTATATGGTTGTGAAAGTTTCTTAATGAGCTTGGAGTGGTATTTGAAGTATTATTATAGTATTAATATCATTATTCTTTCTATCATACAAACACACGTGTGTAACATTGCCCCCATGGAATTCCCAATAAATGATTTCAATAAACAAAGTAACCCAATATATTGAGACAAAAAAAAAAAAAACGCTTTCATGCCAAACATTCAACTCACTGAAAAAAGTTCAGTGTATAAAGTGAAAAATTGAACTAATTGACGCCAGCACCTGTATTTGATCAAAACTGGAAGAGGTAGCGTTTTTTCATATCTCACAAACCGGGCTGTTGCCTTTTTTTATTTTTCTTGAAAACCACCAACCTAAAACATATTTAAGTTGGACTGAGGCAGACTTGTATAGACTTGACTGCCATGCACGGGACCAAAAGAACGGAGCATGCTAACGATGCAACGTCCAGCCTCGTTCTGCAAGTACTTCACGGACCCGCCGAGCTACTTCAGCAGCATCGTTGAGCGGAGGATAGCTCCAGCTATTCGAAATCTGAAAATTTCAAAACACAAGCAATGATTTAGTTGCTGCTGCCCAATCAATAAAAGACTTAGTAATATTTGAAATAGGGGATAAGAGAGATATTCCTGATATTCCTTTTATTCCAAAAGCCATAACTATAAGGGATAGCTGGAATAAAGTTAACCAAAGGGATAATCCATAGTTAACCATGGTTAACCATGGGATATCCCTCAATTTATTCCTAGAAATGCAGGAATAGCTGGTTATCCCTCCAAATAAAAGTAAAAAAAAAAATCATCTTATGGATTTACCTTTTTGCATTTGATATGATCAATGGGATAATCAAGGATATCCCTAGGGATAGCCAGGGGACAAACTCTATCCGTACACATGGATAATATTTTTTCTATCAAACACTACCTTAATGATCAGAAAATGTGAAAGTGGCTTTGTGGTCATTGAGAGTTCCACCATTCGCCGCCTCACTACCTTCACCAACTTGTCATTTATCATCATTATTAAAAGATAATTAAACAATAAAGGCAATGTAGCGTTCCGCTCTGGTTCTGAGGAGAGATTATTAGATAATCAAGGACGGTCTTATCTATTCTTCCTTAGCCCAACTTGTGTTTGCATTAATCATTTCAGCAAGGGCTTCCAAAATTTAAAAAAAAAAAAATTACAGCTTAATATAAGAATAAAAGTGGAGAAGTGCTTACATCCTCTAAGCCAGTGAATGGACGCACCAACCCCCGCTCACGTAAGGCCTTGTGAAAGGCCGAGAATTTCCATTTACAATGCTCACTTCCAACCACATAAACAGGTTTCCTACAAGATATGCCCGTAAAAAATTGCATGAACATAAGCAACTTAAGAAAGTTCGCATTTTCTACAGATGCAGGCAAATTTCAGTCATACCCTGTGCTGCAAGCCTCACTCAACATGCTAATTGAATCTGCAGTGATGATGAACGCATCCGCCCACGCTAGATGCCCCATATGTGGGTTTGGCTCTGCATGATGTCAAAGTCAAACAAAGTAAGGTAAATCAAACACTCATTCCACAAGTTGCAAATGCTGCCACCACGAAGAATAAGAATTTACCTTCACCATCCCAGATATAGATCTTAGGATGATCACCGAGTTCTCTTAGTATAATGTCAGAAACCTGTCAATTATAATCGAATGGATTGCAAATCAGATTGCACACAGGTCACATTGAATTGAAACGAAGGAAATGAACATAAAGGTACTACCTTTTGAGGAGTCCTCCTGGAAAAAGAAACTCTGACACTTCCACAGCTTGCTAGAACATTAAGCAGAGAACTCACTAACTGTTTGGCAAGGTCTGAACCATATCGACAATTCCCTGAAAACACAGTGTGAATTTGACTCATTTATCAAATAATTGGTAGCTAAGGACAATTACAACCAAAATAACAAGTCTCATCCACAAGAGCAGATAAGCAGCTAAGAAAGAAATCAAGATCACCATTAACAAGTCTAAACCTTCATTACCAATACATACTCCACTCAACTCAACTCATCTAAGCCTTTTTTTCAACTACATGAGGTTGGCTACATGAACCTACTTCCTTCACTCTGCTTTATTCAAAACTAAATCGACACTCAAATTATAAATAATTATCTCTCTTAATTATTTCTGTCTATATTAGTTTAAGTCTATCTCTACCTCTATCATTACCATTACCATGGACTGTTAAAAGGTCACTCTTTCTAAATAAAGCATTTAAATGTCTTCGTTGTATATGTCTAAACTACCGGAATCGATTTTCTCTCATTTATGATATGTTCAAACAAATGTCTAACCAAAGGGCAGGTGCTAGCAAAATAGTGCACTTGACTTCATAAGAATTAACTACAGTTTTTAAACCTCAGAAGCCCATTCCAGCTAATCCTAAATTCAAATTATCAACAATCGCCAAATAAAGATTGTCACTAGAATTGTCACCAGACCTGAATCGAAGTGGCAGAGCGCCAAGGAATGTGAAACATTCTCCTTAGAAGCCCTTCAATACATGCTCCCACCAAAGCCAATTCAAGGACATTTGCATGTCAATGGAATGATATACTTTTAAAGTCAACCAATAGACATGACACAATAGAAGCTTCAATTTGTACCCTTATAATATAACAGAGACTCACAATAACCCACATTAACTTCTGAAAATCCTTCTCCCCATTGAGAATTCAAAATTGTTCTACTTTTGCCAAGAAAAGATGTTTTTGTTCCCCTGCAAACTTTTCGATCACATGGTATATTTCAACCATTGCAACCATTCATGCATAATTTATTACCACCAACTCTCTAAACATGCATCTTGGTCCAGATCTTCTATCATTTCTTTTAGGGTTTCATACTTCCACTTTATTAAGAATTTTTAAATAGGAAATTTTTTATGCAATTTTGTTTTTCAAAAAAGAAAAAACAATGAAAAAAAGGGTTTAGCTATTTTTTAAAAATAGTATTGTGCATTATCAACAATTAGTTAAAAATATACAGTAAATCTGAAAGGAAAAGATAATGATCATTATATAGAATTCTATTTATTTAGCTATAGGCTATCACTCTCAATCACATCATACATGCCCGTTCAGAGTCATATGCTAATGGCATGTTTGGCATCACACTTATTTTTTATTATGCTATTGTTTTTATTTTCTATATTTTAAAATTTATTTTCATTATTTCTAAAAAACATAAAAGCAAGAAATCCTTGCTTCCAATATTTTTAAAAATAAGAAACTTATATTTTTACCACTACTAACAATATTGCCTCCAACACTGCCACTATTACTACCGCCCTTGCTGCTACTCTCACCACCTTTACCATCATTGTTACCTCCACCACATCACTAACATCTCCACCGTCATAACCATTATTACCATTATCACCATCGTTGCCACTTCCACTATTCTTTTAAAATTTATTTTCATTATTTCTAAAAAACATAAAAGCAAGAAATCCTTGCTTCCAGCATTTTTAAAAATAAAAACTTATATTTTTACCACTACTAACAATATTGCCTCCAACACTACCACTATTACTACCGCCCTTGCTGCTACTCTCACCACCTTTACCATCATTGTTACCTCCACTACATCGCTAACATCTCCACCGTCATAACCATTATTACCATTATCACCATCGTTGCCACTTCCACTATTCTACTGCCACTGTCATCTCTACTTCATCATTGGTACCCTTACCACTATCATCAGCTTCACAACACCAACTCCATTATATATCAAGTAGCTCCACCACTTCTGTTACTACTACCACCACTTCCAACGCCATCATCATGGTTATTTTTAAAAATAATTGACTATACCAAAATGTTTGCTTATTTTTAGAAATAACTGACTATAAAAAAATAAAAACCAAATTTTTATTTTTCTATTTCCAAAAATAGAAAATATGAAAGTGCTGCCAAATGGCAGTCAGGTGATCAATTATTAATAACCCACTGTAACTATAAAATAGGTTAAATCTTACCAAAAAGGAAACAAAAGCACAGGAAGCATATGGAAGGTTTTATGGACTCTAGTTTGAATCTAATAGCAGCATTTGATAATCATTGAAACTTAAAATAATAAACTTCAAACTACATATCACAGAGAAGCATAAAATTACTTGTAGGCCCTCCAATATTTACTACGAGCAATGGCTTTGGAAGAGGGGCCAACTCATCATGCCAAGTAGTAGCAGCAATGCGAAGTGCAACAGAATCAACTTGATGTAATGCTCCCACAGTAAGGACCTAAAATGCCACAGCATCAAACCTGAGCCAAATAATCAACAAAAGACACTTCTTGCAACACAATTGGTGTTCCAATGCAGATTTTAGCTTGCATAGAGGCATTTTCGCACCACAAACAGAAACATACCACATTTCCACCTGGTGGTTCTCGTGGAGTTACCCACCGTCGCAAAAACCGGGGGATCTCTTGTTGGCCTCTAGGGGTCATAGCATAGTAATCATGTTGAGGAGTTACGACTAAGTCAAACCTATCAAGGCGTGATCTTGGATGTTGAATCTGTGAATGACATTAAAGCGGCCATGAGTTGGAAGTTCATAAATAAAAGAAACAACATCTCAAAATAGGTGACCATTAACCATCTGGATGGTTGGCATCAATATTTTACACTATAAGGTAAACAAAAGACTCAATGACAAAGAACATAAGAACATCTCTTGATTTGATTTAATGAACTCAACTCAACTCAACTCATCTAAGCCTTTTCCCAACTACATGGGGTTGGCTACATGAATCTGCTTCCTCCACTCTGCTTTATTCAAAACTAAGTCGACACTCAAAATCTCTTGATTTAATGAAAATTGAAGAAAATTACACTGCAACAGTTTCATGCAACTTGTATCATATGTGAAAACAATTTTCATTCCAGTCACAAACCTGGACAACAAACACATTTTCTGGTGCTAGTCGTTTTATTGAACTGGCTAATGAGACAGTATCCCGGCCAGAAGCAACCACTAAAAGAAGGCCTTCCCTGAAAGAAAAATTCATTGTCATTATTTAGTTCATCGTTTAGTAAAGAGAGCAGAAAAGAAATCGTTTGGTTGTGCAGTGGGGCATACACATGCATTCAGAGTGATTCCTGGGAAGAACAGAAGCTTAACATATTAATACCAATTAATAAATTCATCAAGCAATCAGAACAATATGGTGACCAATTAACCCAGAATATTTTTTTATAGAAAAATAGGGTTCATGCTATGCCCTGGCCAAGGGATGGGGGCCACCAGTTTGCCCACTTGTGTAATGGAGGCTTATCAAAATAACCAGCTAAAATCTGCAACCTTCAAGACAGTGACAAATTGAGGCAAAATAGGCACAAGAAGGTTGCACTTTTTGGGAAAAAAATGTTGCCCTCAAAGTGCAGCAAACAAGAGGCCATTCAACCACAAAAAGAATAGTTTTGAATTTACGGTTAAAACCAGCACCACTGAAAAGATCATTGAAAGCTTCCAAACCCATTTACATCACTAAAAAAAGGACATCAGACAAGAAATTATGGGACTTCCTTTGGAAAGATCGTTAAACCTGTTGAAGTTAGCATTTGTCACTGACACGAAATTAGAGTACAAAGTTACTTTTTAGGATCTTCTCCTCTCTTTTTTGGGTTATTTTCGGGGTCAAAATTAGTTCCAAGAAGTCCAATAACATAGGATTACAGGGCTTCCTAAAGGCCAAAGGATTAACATAGCCAAATTATGAGCCTTACCAATAAAATTTGGCCATGTAGGCCATGCACAAAGACACACACATACATATTCTTGCAGAATAAAAGAGCCTTACAAGTCATCTTCAATGACTTAGATAGCAGGAACACTGGTCATCATCACCAAGCCATGTTTCGTTACTTTAGACACAATTAGCTGGATCTTCCTCACCATTCACTTCTACCAAAGCACGTGAGCTTTTCAAATCCATCCTCATAATTTTAACTCCAAGCTGTATTAGATCTTTCCTGATTTCAAGCCCCTCCATACAGAAGTTGAGGTGTATATCTGAAGTACACCCTGGAGTGGCACATTGAATTTGTTCAAGAATTGACCAAGATGATCAAGAGATATTGAAACTGTCAAATTTGGAAAAGAGCAATGATGTTGATATTCACACAGGCTAAAGAACCCTTTCTCAGAAGTAGGACCACTACCTTACAATCTTCAAAAAATTCACAAAATTTCTGATGTAATGATGTTCTAACATAAGATCAAAGCTTTCACATTCTATCTCCAGTTTTCAATGAATACATCTAATGTGTGAAGTTTCATATAAGACATTCTATTACCCACACAACATTCAAGATTTTGAATGCTCAAATTTCAATTTTTCAATTAATATGCACTACTATCACATTAATTTCTGACAAGGCAATTCTGTTTTGATAAGAACATTTAAGCCTTTGTCTGTCTCTTTGGAACCTTAACCAGTTAAACCCAACAATTTAAACTAATATCCAAACTTGTAAAAATTACCAAATTTTATAGCTGTGCCTCAGGTTTTGATAAGTTTAAGGATTACTAGATTACAACATCTACATCATTTCATGTTTCCTGGTAAGGTCCGATACATAAGGTCTCTGCCACTGTAAGGTTTAAGGAGGGCCAAATGTATGCTATCTTCACACTGCATACAGAGAGGTTATTTCCATATTTTGAACCCATGATATTTTATTAATTATATGGCAGCTTTTTCAGAAACTCAATCATTTTGTTGCAGACATTCTACAACATGATTCCTCAAGTCCTTATGATTTATGTTACAACATTTAGCGAGACAATATTTCCAATTTTCTGTGGTTGATCACTTAGGCACTTCAAGAACTTTAAAAGATGCAGTTTATTGAGGGTAGAAAAAAAGAGTTTTATACTTCATACAAAATATAGGGAACAGTCAAGGATAGAGCATAACTTCTTCCATATATATTACAGGTCCCATGACTGCCCCTCAACCTGTATGTTACACACCTTGATAACGACTGACATGCATTTGAATCTACTTACCTAGATAAGGTATACATAGTGTCATCTTAGCATGAGATTTTGAAGTGCTCCATCATGATATTTTTAAATCCATAATCCATAGGAATCTTTATAAAAACAAGGTACTACTTTTTCAACATTTTCTTAATGGATAATTTTAAGAAGAATCAGATGCTCTAAAAGACATACTTCTGACTAAAAGAAAAATAGTGTACATATTATGAAAAGCAAGGAAACAGATACTCAATATTCATAGTCAGGAAAATTCCTTACTTCTCAAAGGTTTCACGTGCCATGGCTGCAATCTTTCTGGCATCAGCTTCTAAAACAGATGATAAGCCAACATTCCAACCATTTTGAGTAGGAAATGACACCAATTTCTTTCCTTGGAGCATCATCGCAAATCTTGAATTGCCAAATATCTGTCTGATTGCACTGTCAAGTATTTTGTGGAAAGAGACAGGAAGCCACCGAAGCCACTCATTTATTCCTCCTCTTGGTCTAGTAACACGCTGTAAATCTCATCCAGAACTAAAATGTCATTTTAATAGTCATACCGCTATAAAAAAAGAATGTTCGGCACTAATCTTGCAGAAGTAAAGGAACTTATGGAAAGGACACTGTGACAGATAGATGAGACAAACATAAGAACAACATTTCACTAGTAACTGCAGAGGGATGGTCATCTTAACCCTCATTAGAATCTTGCCCCCATCTACAGCAGTCCACTTAACGGATAATGCAGGACGTACATCTGATCATCAACATCAAACTCAGATAGTAAATTTGTAAATTAAAGAGCCTAACAACATATACAGTTAGAAATACCAAAACCGATTCAACTGAAACAATTGTGACACGCAAAGAAGCATATGATTTGAATATCTTATTTTCATCAGACTTCACTGCAAACATATTTTAATTCATGATTCAAGTTTCGATGGGGTGGAGGCCATCTCGGCCATCCCATCGCATTTCAATCCTAATACATTTTAGTGTTAATTTTAAATAGATTTAATTTATTATAAAAATGTAAATTTTATGGTTAAATTATGTTTAAAAATTAAATAAAATACTAAAATTTTACAAAAAAAAAATTAAGATCCAAAAAATCCCAAGCCAATATCAAACACCCGACTAAGTCAACTAGATCAATGACACGGGACAAACGGCATCTCATTGTGCGAAAAGTTGCGAGATTTAAAACCTTGCTTTAATTAAATCCATGAACAGAATATTTGATTTTATCAAAAAATACAAATTCAGAAAACTCTACCAAGGGAGAGGGGAATCAAATAAGTTCGATCTTTATTTAAAAGAAAAAAAAAAGAAAAGACAATTTCCTTATCAATCAATGATGATTCATAAACACGATTTCATTCATGAATTAGATATTATTTGCACTATAGAAACCCATCACTTAAAATCCAAACTCCAAACAACCACACAAACCAGACCAGAATCACAACTTTTCAACTCAGCAACAGAAGATTTTGATGAGCAAGACTATATATATATATATATATATATATATATATATATATATATATATATATATCAAATTAACACCGGAAACAGGAATAGGAAGAAATAGAAAATCTCTCACATAAATCCGCTGCTTGTCGGAGAGGCCGAGCGCACGAACTAATCCAATACTCTGATTCTCCGATCCAGCAAACCCGTTCCCGATCACCACCGCCCGTCTGATGACATTTACCCCGCCTTCGAAGATCTCCGGCGTGCCGATGGAACCGCTGGGCGGCTCCGGGAGCCTGATGGGTCTCATCGGAGATCTATCAAGAAACTATACAGAAGCCCTACGATCGAACAGCCAGCATAGCCTAGGGTTCTCGGAAGGCCCCCTTTTCGAATTCGTCGAATATAATTCGTTCGATGAAAATCCAGGAGAGAGAATGGGAGGGATCAGGGCTATAGGGTTTTTAGGGTTCGATCTTAGGGTTTATCCGGGACCTCTTCCTTGGCCGCCTAATTTCCCCCGACTCTTCGTTCTTACTTCTTATAGCTTTGGTGGGGCTAAAAAAGGGGCGATCGCTTGGAGTTGGTTGGTTACTTCTTTCCTTTTTGGAGTCCGGTTTTTTTTTTAGTTCAATTTTTATTTCAGTCTAAGAATACGGTTTGTCTTGTACACCGTATTTTCTTACTTTTACGAACTTTATACGATACGGAACCGCAACACGCGGTAAGACGGGTGCGTAACATATATAAGATCGGATTTACCCGTTATTTAATCGCTTGAGAATTGAGGATAAGGTTAAATTAAAAGAGAGAGAGAGAGAGAGAGAGGGACGGGAATGGCGGATGCGGTTTCCGGTTGCTTATTTTTATTCTTATAACTATTCTCATAACTATCATACAAGCAAAAGTTATTTAATAGGAAAGCTTATATATAAAAACTCATTAGTTAGTTTTTGAACATATTAGAAGCTAGATTTTTTTATTTTTAAAATAATTAAAGTGGTTTTTTAATTACTATACTCTCTGCTGCCATGGCTCCAATAACCGCAAGCAAAGAGTATATTTTTCTCTTAAAAAATAATGACTCCAAAAATAGAGTACATAATAGTTACTCTTGTGCTAAAGATGAACAGGACTAAATGATCTACTAAAACTATAGCATGACTGTTCCATAAAAAAATTAAAACGATCTAATAGTTATA
Organism: Calamus simplicifolius; assembly: GCA_900491605.1. Classification (NCBI taxonomy): domain Eukaryota; kingdom Viridiplantae; phylum Streptophyta; class Magnoliopsida; order Arecales; family Arecaceae; genus Calamus; species Calamus simplicifolius. The sequence goes on from UESW01004156.1 coordinate 710,373, forward strand.
TTGAAGAAATGTCATACTTTTGAAGAGAATTTTCTTCTAGTTTCTGACCAAGAATCTTCTAATTATTTTAGAACAATTGGAAAGAGATACTTTAACCAAAAAAAAAATTAGTCCAAAGCATAGGATTCTTATTGGAGGTGCCAAACTTTTTCAATAATGTAAATTTTTAGAGAATATCAGTTTATTATTTACGATACCTTAATTCTTTGAATTAGTGAGTGCCTTCTTCATAAGGAAAGGCTTTCCTTTATTGGAGTTCAAATAAAAAAAAATGGATAAACCCAAATAAGTGCTACATTGTGAACCCTGATTCAAAAATAACTTATTTCCTCGGATATGCTAAGGAAATCCCTTGGCTCCATATCTTTTAGCTATTATTTTGGACACAATTTTTGTTTTTTTCGGAAAAGGCATTCCTCTTCCCTAGATAAAGATAAAGAGGTGGCTTTCCTATCCTTACGAAAATGTTGATCCAAATAGAGAAACTTGGGATTACCAACCTAATATCCAAATTTTAGAAGGGGATTTCACTCCAAACAAAGAGGATTTTGTTTGCTGTGTAGTAATAAGAGATTTGGCTTAGGTCAACCATTAGGTCTCTCACTTGGATACATTCTTATGTTTTTTTTTTTTTTTATACAAACGGGCGATCACACCAGTCTAGCGTGAGTCAAGTCCGACATATCAAAGTACAAAATCTGAGATAGGACCGTAGGACATAAAACACCCAGCCTCCAGAGCCACGAACCAGAATGATGAGCAACCCGGGAAGCAACCCAGTCAACCGCTGAATTGGCTTCGCGGTAAATATGCCGAACCTGAACACTATAGGCTTGCTGGAACATCGTCCTGATGTCGCATAACAAAGGGTTATTAGGCAGAGGGTCACCGGAGTCCTGCTGAAGCCAGCGCACCATAATGATAGAGTCCCCCTCGATAATAAGACGGCGCATGCCCAGAGTGCGGATAGCATAAGATATGCCAGCCCACGCCGCATATAACTCAGCTAGTGGCACTAACAGGTCAAGAGAACCAAAACCACCAGCCGCAATCATCGCCCCATCTGATCCACGAATCACAAAAGTCAAACCAGCCAGACTGCTTTGAACACTGCCATCAAAGTTGATTTTGATAGACCCTACTACGGGGAGTTCCCAGGAGATAAAGATCGTACGCTGGTGCGCTACCGAGAAAGCAGGGGAATCCAGATGCTAGGTCTATCATCATCAATGCTTGACTGGTGGTGCATGTACTCAGCAGAGAGAGACAGAGTTGTCCTAAGAATCTTGTGGGGAGGGTCCATCACATCTGAAAAAATATGCCTATTCTGAGATAGCCAGACCTTATGGGCAATATAAGCAGCCATAGAGCACAGCCGACGGGTGCCCCTCCGCTCATCCTGTCGAATCACCCTCATAAAAGAAGTACGAGAAGGGCCACTGCTATCACCCCAGGACTGATAACCAGCTATCTGCCAGACTCTTCTGACTTTGTCACAAGTAAAAATAGCATAATCCACAGTCTCCTCCTCCAGCCCGCATAAAGGGCACATAGGTTGGATCAACATACCCCTACGCGAGAGTAGAGAGCTAGTGGGAAGGCAGTCCCAAGCCAGCTTCCAAATGAACAGCCGCACTCTATGGTGAATGGGAAGCTTCCAATCCAAGAGACATGTAGCATTTGCCTAGACTGTGGCCTGTACTCCTGTATAAGATCCCTAACCGGAGCACGAGACATGAAGGATATGTTCCATAGTCTGATGTCCGATGCACAGTTCGCTATTAGAGGGATGGAAAGAATGCGCCGGGATAGCTCCACCCCAAAGAGAGCAACAGGGCGGGAGGTATGCCAGACTGACCGATCCTGAGCGATTAAGTCAGTAACTCTCATGCCACTGGTAATGTCAGTGCTCACAAAGGTAGGCCACCGGGACAGTGGAAGATCAGTCAACCATGTATCCCTAAGCACATCAACAGAAGCTCCATCTCCAATCATCCAGGAGACACGAGATAGCATAGTCGGAGCATGATGACACACCTCTTTCCAGAAAAAAGAGTAGGCACGAGTGGACTGGGGAGGCGTATAAGAGGTCCAATCACCATACTTTGCATGCATAAACAAGCTCCATAAACAGTCTGGATCAAGAAGGAATCTCGTAGCGTGCCTAGCAGTCAATGCTTCCCTCCTCACAATGAGGGACTGGATCCCAAGTCCTCCCTCGAAAATCGGCATACAAACAATATCCCAAGCCATCAAGTAAATACCATGATTATCCTGCATAGATCCCCAAAGGAAGTCTCCGAACCATCTCTCCATCCGTCTCAAGCAAGTCACCGAATGGCTGCATTAGATAGAATATAGATAGGAAGAGAGGTGAGCACAGAACGAATAAGGGTGAGCTTGGCCATCATAGATAACCCAGTGACCTGCCACCCATCCAAACGAGCGCGGACATGGCGCTCAAGATCAAGGAAATCAGAACACCGCGGCCGTCTCCCCGTGATAGGAATACCCAGATAAGATAGCCGATCAGCCTGAGTAGAGATCCCCAATATTCGCTTAATGGTCTGCCTCAAATAAGGGTTGGTCTTCGGACTGAAGCAAATCATGGATTTATCTAGATTAACTTTCTATCCAGAAGCCCTGCAGTAAGACTGAATCACTGAAGCAAAAGTTGTAGCATTGCTGACAGTGGCCCTCCCCAGTAGAATACAATCGTCAGCAAATAGCAGGTGAGATAGTGAGGGCCCTTGGGGACCCACACTATAGGGAACAATAGTAGAGGCCTGATGAGCCTGATGTAGAGCCCTAGAAAGAGCATCAGCTGAAAGAATGAACAGGAAAGGTGAGAGGGGGCAGCCCTGCCTGAGACCAACAGCAGAGTGAAAGTAGTCCGTCTGGCCTCCATTAATAATGATAGAAAAGGATGGTCACTGAATACAGGCCCTAATCCAGGCAATAAAAGACTCAGCAAACCCAAACTCCTAAAGAGCTATGTAAAGGAACTCCCAGCTCACTCTATCATAAGATCTTTCCATGTCCATCTTTATAGACATCAAGCAGTGATGAGAAGGCGCTCTGTGGAGGTCATGCATCACTTCTTGGGCTAAGAGGACATTATCAGAAATGCACCGACCCCTGAGAAAAGCCCCCTGCTCAAGAGAAATAATACGAGGAATAACCACTCTCAGCCGAGAAACCAGGAGGTGAGCGCAAATTGTATAGGGTGGTACAAAGACTGATAGGATGGAAATGCTGAGGCTTGGAAGCATCCAGCCGTTTTGGAATCAAGGCTATAAGAGTTGATTCCAGTCAGGGGGAAGGGAGTTGGCCCGAAAAACAAGCTGGATGGCCTGCAGAACATCCTGTCTCACAATAGCCCAGTAGTGACGAAAGAAAAGGAAGGAAACCCATCAGTCCCGGGGCTTTATTAGGACCAAGGTTCCATAAAGCCTCCCGAATCTCCTCAGAGGAAATAGGCCTAGTGAGACAGTCATTCTCCGCCTCAGTGATCATAAGGGGGAAGGTACAGGACAGGGAGCCCGACCCCCGAGATCTCTGTCCACCGAGAGCGAAAGAACTGAATGAGCTGGTCCTCAATAGCCTCGATGTTCTCCTGGACATTGCCCTCCTCATCAACAAGCCGCCGAATCCGATTCGCCGCTCGGCGCTTTAAGGTAGCATGATGGAAGAATCTAGTGTTCTGATTACCTTCATTGATCACTGAACACGGAACCTCTGCCTCCAATAGGTCTCCTGCTGCCGGAGGAGGGAGTGGTGGAGAGCAAGGTTGGATCGAAGCGAAATAAGGTAGAGTCATGAAGACTGCCAAACCGATCTTCCTTGTCCTGGAGTGAAGCAATAGTGTTCTCAATCTGCTCAATTTGCATGACAATATCACCTTCCTCTTCTATATTCCATCTGGACAGTCGGCACCTTGCCAACTCAAGACGCCGAGATAATATGTAAGTAGCACTCCCTCTAACTGGAACACGCCAGACCTGAGAAATGATGGAGCGGGCTGCAGAATAAGAAGTCCAAAACTTCTCAAATTTAAACTGGCCCTTCCTCTGAACAGCAGCATCAGTGGTTATAAGAATAGGGCAGTGATCAGAGGCAATCCTAGAAAGATGTGTGACAGTGGTAGAAGGAAAGGACTGAATCCAATTGGTTATGGCCAAGACCCTGTCCAACCGCTCCGACACTCTGGCAGAGCCACAATGATTATTGCACCAGGTGAATTGGGCACCCTAGAACCCCAAATCCAGAAGATTAGCATAGGCTATGAAAGTCCAAACTCAGAAATAGCAGCAGTCTCCACAAACTGCCTGCCCCCTCTCTTCTCATTAGCCGCCACAATACAATTAAAATCCCCAGCACACAGGGAAGGAATACCCTGAGAAAGCAAAGTCAGGATCTCGTCCCAAAGAATCCGGCGAATCCTGAAATCAGTGCTGGCATAAACACCCAAAAGGAGCCACATGACCAATGAACCTTTAGAGATAACAAGGCAACCTGCTGGCCACATAAATGAAAAGCATCCACTCTAATATCAGCAGACCTCCACAACACCATGATGCCGCCAGATAAGCCCTCAGACTCTATTGCATAAGAAGACCAGATCTAGATATCTACCTTCTAACAAAAGCCAGACTATCGCCAGACAAACGAGTCTCCAGCAAGACACAAATATCATACTGATGAAGCTGCATCAGCCTCCCAAAAGAGGAGCGAAACGAAGGTTTCAGGGCTCCTCTAACATTCCATATAAGGATCTTCATTCAGAAGGAGAGGGGTCCTCCACATCCCTGACATCTCAGCCTCAGGTGGACAACTACCATGAGTCGCTCCTTCCAATGGGCGCTGATCCAGACTATCCATAACCTCTACTGAGGCCTTCAACTGAACGGCCTTCTTAAGTAGAGAGACAACGGAGTCGTGGGACCGACTCTCAATTTGTATCAGCTGGGAGTCCTCAAAGGGTCCATCAATGGCATGTACCTCGTAGTCCGAGAAACCTTAGACCCATTACCCAGGAAGGTCACAGGCCCGTTTAGCCCTACCATGGGCGCTGAGAAGGTGAAGGAGGAATGCACTGCACTTTTCCCAGGATTTTCCCTTTCCCTTTCAAAGTTTTGGATACTGCTCTTGGGGCCTGAGATTTGACTAGCCGGGCCTGCTTGAGTGGGCCCGGATTAGCTTCTTTACTGCCCCCGGCCTACCAGTCGAAATGTGGGACCCCAGTGGAGCAAAGGGGTTAGCCACAGAGATCCCAGAGGGTTGCTTCGGATTGGATTCAGACGTTGATAAAGCCTCAGCAGAAACGGCACGGCACACAGACCCCCCTTCACAGCCGATTCAGCCATCTGGGACACCAGCACAGCAAAAGACCCCCCCTCTGAGCCACCACTCCCAGCACTACCAGACCCCTGCATCTTCCCCAACTTCAGCCCCCACTGCCTTCACCCGTAGAACCAGCCATAGCACTCCTCCGCCCATGCTGCCGACGGGCAAACTTCTTCGGGAACTGCCAGCCATCAACGCGCCGCAGGTTGCTGGACCTTCGAAGAAGGGGACGCATCCGGAGTCAGAGAGGAGCTCCGCCGGCGGAGGGCAACCATCCAAGGCCCATACACCATATCATCTAAGGAGGGATCAATAGACGGAATGAGGGCAGCTACCAACAGATGCACCGAGCCACAGGCAGCATAAATACCCTCCAGATGTTCGTAGACAAACTGCTGCCAGAAGGGAAGAGCAGAGCCACGCACCCTAGCACCCGGCCGCAGGGGTTTGCTCAGATCAACCTGAACAAGCGCGGGCAAACCCCCCCCCCTCTTCCTCTCCCTTGTCGCAATATCAGTGAACTGGAAGACACCGCAACGGAGAGAATGGAGCTGACAATCTCCTCTGACCAGAATTCAATCGGGAGAGCAGGCAACCGAATCCATAACAGGGCAGTAGACAGGGACCCTTCCGCAGGCACAAATTGAGGGCGCCAGTCCTCCAATGCTATCAGCTGCCCGTTGGCCATCCAAGGCCTACCTAAAGCAATCTCCTTTGCTGAAGGATCAGAGAAACGAAAGAGATAGTGGCGGTGGGCCAAGCCGATGGACTCCACTTCACCGGAAATCCCCGCTCGACGGAACTCCCGCACAATTGCCTCTGTTGGAACCCAGCGCGACAAACTTTGCGCGATCACCCCTTTCATCCTCCAATCAGCCGTTTCATCCTCCAGAGTGTGGGCCGGAATCTGGATTACCTCCGAAAACCGTCGTTCCAGGGCCGCAACTTCTGCCGAAGATGGTGAAGAAGCCACCCATTCAAACTGGCTGTCGACCCAACGATTCCATGCCCTAGCCGCAGTCCTGCCTCCATCCGAGGCCACTGGGTTAGCATTGAGGTAGAAGACATCGTCCACTGAAGGTCAGCAGTCCGGCACCGACGATCACATGAGATCAGCCACCAAGGAACCGGAAGCATGAATCTTGACACAGAACCAGAAACAGGGCACTCGATCGCCAGAAGCATGAAATCTAAAGCACTCGCACTAAGCACTGATACATTCTTATGTTAGCTATCTATGAAATATTTATTTAACTGTGAGCTTCCAAACATATTATAAACTAAACCCATACTAACAAATAACTAGCCTATAATAATATGGAAGGTATAAAGGACTTTCTTTATTTGTATATATTATCTTTTAATTTAAAATTTAAATTTACATTTTATTTCCATGGGCATCATCGAACTTGCTTCTATCTTATTTATTATTATTTAGGTACTATATTCACTTTCTTAAACTTCTATTGACTCAAAAAAAAATGTGTTTGATTATATATCTTTTTCAAAATCTTCACCTTTGTAAAGAATTGAAGGATTCATGTTCAAAAAAAAAAAAAATTCTACAAAGAACCCTCTACCTAAATATGAGATGATGTACTTCTTTTTTCCTTTGCCGACTCAATATTTCACTTTCTTGGTTCGCTCTCTTAGATAGTTTTTGTTAGATTAACCCTTCAATGCAAAACCTTTCTTTAATGCAAGATTGTTACAAAGGCGAAGAGTCGCTCTTTTCTCAATCGTGCCACTCACTTTTCTGCATGTCCAGAATATGAAGGGTTACTGGTTAATGGTCCGAAAGATTAAGCTATTAGTATTAAGCTGAGGTATTAAGAGAAATTAAAGGCATTAATTGGTGTTTGATGGACATACCAATTGATCATTATATATATAAATAATTGGTCCTCTCTCTGTTTGAAAAAGTTAGCAAGAATCCATTGTTCTCTGCTACAGAAAGGAATGAGGTTAAATGAGAGAAACTAATTATTTTGTAGAAGGGGCTATTAAACCTGAAGAGGTTATCAAAATCTAAACAGATTCAAGCCTCAAGTCTGCATATTATCGTGATGAACTCCGCATCCGCATCAGGTAAAATACTATTATGATGAATTCCGCATCAGGTAAGTATGTTATTTTAATTTTTTATATGTAACAAATTATTTATTGAAGATTCTATAATGCTCACAAGTGGTATCAGAGCCAAGGTTCTAAAATAAATAATTTGTTCATATATTATGATTGATTAATTTGTCACCAGAATGAATTGACGATGAATATTTAATCTTTTAAAGTTATGATTGACTGTATTATTGGCCATTAATCTATTCTATAAAAAGGTTCATCATCAGGAGAACCCGGTTGATCTGTTACGAATTAATGGCATGCATAGATTAGATCATTGTGTTATACTAGTATGTATGGCAAAACTGATATTTATAGATTGAAGTAGATTGATAGTCTATGAAGGTTGATGTCGGCTAATACATGCAACAATGTTACTATATTTGTCATTATCAAAATTGAATGTTATATTTTTATAATACTAGTATTATTATTTAGTTATATGATATTAAGATAAATTAGTTAGTTAGTCACCAAAGTGGCCAAACTAATTTATACTCAGTCATATAATTTATGAAATTTTGATATTAGTATTATTGTATAGTTATATGACATTAAGATAAATTAGTTAGTTAGTCACCAAAGTGGCCAAACTAATTTATATTCGGTCATATAATTTATGAAATTTTGATATCAGTATTATTGTATAGTTATATGACATTAAGAATAAATTAGTTAGTTAGTCACCAAAGTGGCCAAACTAATTTATATTAGTCATATAAGATATAAAATTTTAATAATATGACATCAAGATTAAATTAGTTAGTTAGTCACCAAAGTGGCCAAACTATTTATATTCAGTCATATAATTTATGAAATTTTATAGAATGTTGTTAATGATTTGATTGGTTGTTAAAAATTAAGAATTCACCCAAATATGGATTATTATTCTATAACCAACAAACCTAAAGAAGAAAATCTAATATTCTCTTATCAAATTTATATGGATATCCAAAGATACTATATATATATTTGATAAGATTTATTAATTTTTTAAAAGTTTAAATAGCATTCTAATTATGATATATATTGTTGTATTTACCTAAAGGAAATCTACAATATATTTTGTGTTTAATTATCTGAATTTCAATATTTATGGTGAGCATTTATGTTTTTGCAGCTGTTTCTCTTCATTCACATGCTTCTGCTGTTACTATCTTTAATGGCTTAAACTTAATGGCATGAGCAAGTCAATTTCCATGGTGTCTTGGATCTTGACTTGGCACTATTAGAAGAAAAGCCTACTGACATTACGGATATAAGCAGTGAGGCAGAGAAGTTAAAACATAAAGCATGGGACAGATCTAATAGATTATAAGTGCGAATGACAATAGCCAACAACATTAAGTCTACTCTTCCAGAAAGTGTAGCAGCTAAAGAATATCTTAAGCTTGTGGAAGAGCGCTTTCGTTCCGTTGATAAGTCACTTGCAGGGACACTGATGGCTGAACTCACGACCATGAAATATGATGGGTCGCGAAATATGCAGCAACATGTCCTAGATATGACTAATATTGCAGCAAGACTTAAGACCCTAGGAATGGTTGTGGATGACTCCTTTTTAGTGCAATTCATTATGAACTCATTACCTCAAGAGTATGGGCATTTTCAAATTAACTATAAACTATTAAAGATAAATGTGATGTTAATGAATTGGCCAGTAAGCTTACTCAAGAGGAAAGGAGATTGAAAGCACAAGGGGATCATTCAATAAACCTAGTGGGTCAGGGAGTTGGTAAAGTTATCAAGCCAAAATCTAAGAAATTTAAGAAAAAAGTACCCACTAAAGTATCACAGGTTGCTGATAATGATAAGAAGGAAAGAAAGAAAGATAAATGCCACTTTTGTAAGAAAGAAGGACATTATCAAAAGATTGTCTGAAATGGAAAGCTTGGTTCAAAAAGAAAGGTATCTTTCATTATGCTTCTCCAATTTATGAATCAAACTTATCTAAAGTTCCTTCTAACACTTGGTGGTTGGATTCTGGTGCCACTACTCATGCTTCCAATGTAATGCAGGGATTCCTTACAATCCAGAGCATAAACCCAAATGAAAACTTCTTGTTCATGGGGAACCGACATAAGGCCCCAATTGAAGGCATAGGGACTTATCGCCTTACTTTAGATATTGGGCATCACCTGAATCTACTGCAAACTCTCTATGTTCCTTCACTTTATAGAAATTTAGTTTCTGTTTCGAAACTTGATGTTAATGGGTTTAGTTTTAAGATTGGAAAAGGATGTTTCGGTTTATTTAAAAAAGAAGGTTCCTTTATTGGTTCTGGAATTCTTATGGATGAATTATATAAATTGAAACTTGATGATAAATTTTCTACATCCCTGATGTGTGTCCATCAAAATATTGGAATTAAGCGTAGTATGGCAAATGACAACTCTGCTTTCTTGTGGCATAAACGTTTGGGTCATATATCCAAAGAACGACTATAAAGATTAGTAAAGAATGAGGTTTTACCAAATCTAGATTTTACTGATCTTGGTTTATGTATGGATTGCATTAAGGGAAAGCAAACCAAACATAACAAGAAAGGAGCTACAAGAAGTACTCAGCTTCTTGAAATTATACACACTGATGTATGTGGACCTTTTGACACTCGATCCTTTGGTGGAGAAAAGTTCTTTATCACCTTTATAGATGATTTTTCTCGTTATGGATATGTCTATTTGCTTAAAGAGAAATCTCAAGCTGTAAATGCTCTTGAGGTATTTACTAAAGAGGTTAAAAGATAACTAGACAGAAAAGTGAAAATAGTAAGATCTGATAGAGGTGGTGAGTATTATGAAAGGTACAATGAATCAGGGCAAAATCCAGGTCCATTTGTAAAATTCCTCGAAAGACATGGCATATGTGCACAGTATACTATGCCAGGCACACCTCAACAAAATGGTGGCAGAAAGGCGAAATAGAGCATTAATGGATATGGTTAGGAGTATGTTAAGTAATTCCTCATTATCAAAATCTTTGTGGATGTATGCTCTTAGGAACTGCAGTATATTTACTGAATAGGATTCCTAGTAAGGCAGTTTCTAAAACTCCTTTTGAGTTATGGACTGAAGGAAACCTAGTCTAAGACACCTGCATGTTTGGGGTTGTCCAGTAGAAGCACGAGTGTATAATCCACATGAAAAGAAATTGGATTCTCGAACTATCAGTGGTTACTTTATAGGTTACCCAGAGAAATCCAAAGGGTACAGGTTTTATTGTCCAAACCATAGTTCTAGAATTATTGAGACAGGCAATGCCAAATTTATTGAGAATGGTGAAGTTAGTGGGAGTGCTGACAAACAGATTATGGATATCAATGAAGTAAGGTTAATGTTTCATTACCCATAAATGTTTCTGAATCTACAATCATTCCTTACATTGTTCCAGTATTACAAAACCAAAACAACAATGAACAATGTTTGAATGAAAAGTACCCCATGAAGAGCCTAACCTACCACCAATAGCTGACAAAATTGAACCATGTGGAATAACATTAAGTAAACCTGTAAGGATACAAAAATCAGCTATTTCAGATGATTACTTGGTTTATTTGCAAGAGTCAGATTTTGATTGTGGCATTTATGAAGATCCTGTTTCATTTTCACAAGCCATTAACAGTGATAAGTCTAATAAATGGATTGATGCTATGAAAGATGAATTAAAATCAATGGCTGAAAACAATGTTTGGGATCTTGTCGAATTGCCAGAAGGTTCTAAACAAGTTGGATGTAAATGGGTTTTTAAAACCAAACGTGACTTGAATGACAATATCGAACGTTTTAAAGCTAGACTTGTTGCCAAGGGTTATACTCAGAAGGATGGCATTGATTATAAAGAAACATTTTCACCAGTTTTAAAGAAAGATTCATTAAGAATCATTATGGCTTTGGTAGCTCAATATGATTTAGAGTTACATCAAATGGATGTGAAAACAGCCTTTCTTAATGGGGATATAGAGAAAGAAATTTATATGGATCAACCTGAAGGTTTTTCCATAGAAGGAAAGGATCATATGGTGTGTAAACTTAAGAAATCAATATATGAACTTAAACAAGCTTCCAGACAATGGTATATTAAGTTCAATGATACTATTACATCTTTTGGTTTTCATGAAAATATCGTTGATCGATGCATTTATCGAAAGATTTGTGAAAGTAAGTTTATATTTTTGGTTCTATATGTTGATGATATTTTGCTTACTGCTAATGATTTAGGTATCTTGTATGAGACTAAAAATTTTCTCTCTAAGAATTTTGAGATGAAAGATATGGGAGAGGCATCTTATGTGATAGGAATTTTCATATTCAGAAAGAGATCACATGGATTGTTAGGGTTGTCTCAGAAAACTTATATCGAGAACATTCTTAAGAAATTTAATATGAACAACTGTTCAGCAGGAATTGTCCCAATAAAAAGGGGATAAATTTAGTCTTATGCAATTCCAAAGAATGATGTGGAACATAAGCAAATGGAATCTATTCCATATGCTTTTGTTGTGGGTAGCTTGATGTATTTGCAAACCTGCACAAGACCAGATATCAGCTTCGCGGTTGGGATGTTGGGCCGCTATCAGAGTAACCCTGGTATTGATCATTGAAAAGCTGCAAAGAAAGTGATGAGATATCTTCAAGGAACTAAGGATTATATGCTCACATTAGAAGATCTGATCAGTTGGAAGTGATTGGATATTCAGATTCAGATTTTGCTAGTTGTGTTGACAGTAGAAAGTCAACTTTTGGCTATGTGTTCCTATTGGGAGAAGGAGCAATTTCATAGAAAAGTGCCAAACAATCAATTATTGCCTCATCCACTATGGAAGCAGAATTTATAGCATGTTATGAAGCTACAATTCAAGCATTATGGCTACGGAACTTTATTTCAGGACTTGGGTTGTCGACACCATTACCAAGCCGCTGCAAATTTATTGTGATAATTCTGCAGCAGTTTTCTTCTCCAAGAATGACAAATATTCCATGGTTCTAAACATATGGAATTAAAGTACTTTACTGTCAAGGAGGAGGTCTAGAAACAAAGAGTGTGCATTGAACATTTTAGAACGGATCTTATGATAGCAGATCCTTTGACTAAAGGTTTACAACCAAAAACATTTAAAGAACATATACATAGAATGGGTCTTGGTTGTATTGAAGATTATTATGATGATGTTATGTCTTAAAGATTGATTATGATGATATTATGAATTGAAGATTGATTATGATGATGTTGTGCCACTCTTGAGCTCATTAATATGAAATGTTTTAGTTTTATTTCTTATTTCTTGTTCCTTATGCTTGTATACACTTACTGTTTTGAACAAGAAATTTACTATGTCTTTCAGACAATTAAGTGGACATTAAGTTATTTATATATAAATTATGTGACCTAACATGATAAGTTGCTAATACAGTAGTATAGAAGGGAGTATGCAAATTGAATGTGTATGACTGCCATAACTCTTATTATGTAATTTATTATGTTAAAGTCAATCATGATGAAAGAATGACATTATGAAATTTAATTTTGCGCGCCTAATGTTTACATTATTAAATATTAATGTCATAAACTTTCACCCAAGTGGGAGAATATTAGATTAACCCTTCAATGCAAAACCTTTCTTTAATGCAAGATTGTTACAAGGTGAAGAGTGAAGGGTTACCGGTCCAAAGATTAAGCCATTAGCATTAAGCTGAGGTATTAAGAGAAATTAAAGATATTAATTGGTGTTTGATGGACATACCAATTGATCGTTATATATATAAATAATTGATCCTCTCTCTACCTGAAAAAGTTAGCAAGAATCCATCTACAGAAAGAATGAGGTTAAGGGAGAGAAACTAATTATTTTGTAAAGGGGCTATTAAACCTGAAGAGGTTATCAGAATCTAAACAGATTCAAGCCTCAAGTCTGCATATTATCGTGATGAACTCCGCATCCGTATCAGGTAAAATACTATTATGATGAATTTCACATTAGGTAAGTATGTTATTTTAATTTTTTATATGTAACAAATTATTTATTGAAGATCCTATAATGCTCATAGTTTTCGCATCCTTTTTGTTATTGAGAGCATTTTTGTCAGTTTTATCAAAGGGTACACCTTTTTTTCCATTAACTTAGAGAATGATTGGCATCTTCCTAAAATATTGGAAATGATCCGCTGTATAAATGCTAACTTTCCTCAAAGAGATTTAAGCACTTTTAGGTTTTTGCGTGAGGGAATTTCTTAGTATTAATTTTAGTTGGATCAAATTCAAAACCTAAATAAATTTGTTGCTTTATCCAAATGTGTAAAAGATTATAATTGTACTCAAAAATTAAGTACTCTACGGGTAAGCTAGCAATCTGAATAAATAAATAGAATATGTATATATTGTTAAAATAAAAAAAATCAATTGAATCGCACTATACAGCCTTGCTAAAACATTGAATCAGAATAAATAAAAAAGAAATTTACTTTGCTCTCGCACTATAATCAGTGCCCACTCCATCCTTTAATGTTCCCCCCACCTTTGTTTTTTTTTTGAAAAACCAAATGCTGGGAATTGAAAGATTGTTGAAAGAAAAGTGCACAATGCGACCACGTTTACTTCTATTCTTCAGATTTACTATTCTGCCTCTGGTTAGAAAGTTAACACTACTAAGTCAGTGATTTGCTTTAGTCTGAGGATGACTTCTTATCTCAAGGGGACTATCAAGCAGATCATGGGGATCTCTTTGCAGTCGGATTGCCTCTCCTATCTGGGAATTCCAATTACTGGCAGAAGGCCTAGGATCTTGGATTTTAGTAAGCTCAAATCGAGGATCCGTGATCGGCTTGAGGGGTGGCAGGTCACTGGGCTATCTATGATGGCGAGGATTACTCTTATTTGATCGGTGCTCACATCTCTTCCTCTATATCTCTTATCTAATGCTGCTGTCCCATTGACTTGTCTAAGGAAGATTGAGCGTTACTTCAGGGTTCGTCTCAGGATGGTCATGGTGTTCATCTATTAGCCTGGGACTATGTTTGTTTGCCGATTTTTGAAGGAGGTCTTGGGATCCAGTCCCTTACTGTTCGGAGGGAGGCCTTGATTGCTAGGCATGCTACTCAATTTTTGCTTGATCCGCACTGTATGTGGAGTTCATTTATGTGTGCCAAATATGGGGATTAGACTTCCTCCACTAATCTGCAGCATATTCGGGGACACTCTTTTTCTAGAAAGAGGTTTGTAATCACGCTCCGGCCATCCTTCACAGCATCTCCTGGATTCTTGGTAATGGTGTTTCCGTGGATGTTGCTTATGATTCGTGGATCGCTGACCTTCCTTTGTCTCGATGGCCTACTTTTGTCAGCACTGACATTCCTCCTGGCATGCGTGTTAGTGATCTTACGGCACATGATCATTCTTCCTGGTCTACCCTTCTGCTGTCTCGCTTCTTTGGGGAGGAGCTTATGCGTCGTATAGCTGCTATCCCTCTTTTCCCGGGTCATTCTCCCGACATCAGGGTTTGGAGGCGATCCTGTCTGTCGCGCGCTCCTATCAGGGACATTTTCCAGATTTTCAGAGCTCCATCCCGACCGTTGCTAGATATGGCTTGGATTTGGCGCTTTCCCATTCATCCCAGGGTTCATCTTTTTCTATAGAAGGTTGCATGGAATTGTCTTCCTACTTGCTCCGTGCTTTCTAGATGTGGCATGGGGATTTAGCCTATGTGTCCGATATGTGGCCTTGAGGAGGAGTCGGTGGATCACACAATCTTCACTTATCTCAGAGCTAGGCATATTTGGAAGATTGCTAGCGACCGGCCTTGGGTTGTTGTTTCATTTTCTCTTAGTCTATCCTTTCTTGACTTGATCATGCAGGATGCTAGGAGAGGCAGCTGCAAGCAGGGCTCGACAAGGGCTTACATTGCTTACCAAATCTGGTTATTCCGGAACCGGATTGTCTTTACCCAGGAGCCTACTCCATCATTCAGGGTAGTGCGGATTGCCTTGTCCTTATCTACGGAGTACACATCCCATCGTTTAGCTTGTAATTTTGATAGCCCTGACCACTGGGGTTCCCATGCTGCCTCGGTAGCGCACCAACGAACGGTCTTTATTTCTTGGGAACCCTCTCCTCAGGGTTTGTCAAAATCAACTTTGATGGGAGTGTTCATGGCAGATCAGCTGGATCGGGTTATGTCATTCGGAGTTCTGATGGAACGCTGATTTCTGCTGGCGGATTTGGTCTCCTGGATTCCTCGATGCAGCTTGCGGAGCTTTATGCTGCTTGGGCTGGAGTTTCATGTGCTATTCGTAGCCTTGGCGCCCGTCGTATTATCCTCGAGGGTGATGCCCTCATGGTGATTCGGTGGCTTCGTCAGGATCATTGTAACCAGCTGCCGATCAACCCTTTAATCTCTGATATTCGTTCTCTCCTACAGGGGGTTTATAGCATACAGATCAGCCATATTTTCAGGGAAGCCAACTCAGCGGCTGATTGGATCGCTACTAGGGTGGCCAACCATTCAGGATTCTGGTGCTGGAAGCCCGGTGATTGTTGTCCTCTTGTTCTGAACTAACTCTTGTATTCTGATAGTTTGGGATTGAGTCACCCTAGAGTGGTGTGATCATCCATTGTACAAAAAAAAAAAGTGCACAATGATTTGATTGTAATAATTAACAAATTACTATGAAATCTCTAATTAAAAAGGTAAATGCTTCATCTTAAGAAGCTTTTGGCTTGGTGAATATGCAAAACTCACTCAGGGTAATAGAAATATTAAGAATTAAGATAAGGTTATAGCAAGATGAGCCATTTATTATTATGATATGTGCCTAGTGGAAGTATAGCAATGCATATAGTTTAGGCATCCTAATGGTAAGAGGTTTAAATCTTATTCTTATACGACCTGATCAATTTGATTAGGTACTTACCATCTATTTTTATTATTCAACTATTTTTAACAATATGAAAAAACTTAAGTCCTTGCCCTCTCCTTCTATCTATCCAAGAGATGAAAGGGAAGAGATTTTGATGTCCCTTCTTATCAACAATTAAAGTATCACAATTACTAACTAATATGTTTTTCTCTGATGCCTTGATGCCTTTCTTCGTTCATCATTCTATATTCTAATGTTTTAGACATAAAGGAAGCAGATCAATCCATTCCAAACCTGATGATTAAACTCTATTATGGTAACTATATTATACGGGAGGTCTTATGGAAAAATAACTCGGTGTTATAATGACAAAAAGCTTAACATTTCTAAACCTAGCATTAAGGTCAATGGTTGAATAAAAAAAAATCTCACATGCATAAATGTGAAAGTAGTCAAGGGACAGAAATAAGCTTCATATGAAAGAAAAGTGTCAGTACGAAAGAAAAGTGTCCTAATAAAAAATTATTTTTGATGTTGTAGAATAAGAAATTTTTATATCTTAATACATATATTTAATTTATTCAAAGCAAGTAACATTTATCCTTTAGAGAATATTAGTTGAAGTTGTTGCAGTGTGTCCCCATACTTAGGATGGGAGGTATTGTGAGACATGTTAGTTAGGATGCTATAACAATAATGGAATGATCACGTCCCAATAATTAAGACAACAATCCCTCCGATTCTTATAAGGCATTCTATTAGGACATAAAATCATGGTTTCCAGCCACATATCATGTAACAAACTTGGAGATGATTATTAAATATTGTATTTAGAAAATTTGTACATGATCTATGTACTTCTAAATCTATTGTGTACGAAAAATGGATTTGCAATTACAGAAGATAAGCCACGTTATTAAGACTTGGTAGCATTTAACAATTATGAGATTTGGTCATTTATTCTCTAGCATCATATAATACAAAAGAACTTTACATTATTGTGAAATAGGCTGTTTGGGGCACTACATTTAGAATGAAAGTAGTATAGAAATAAAGGATGTAGGAGTTTATCCATGCAGATTGTCGTCAATGAATATGATAAATGGTTTTGCATAAAAAATATTCCCTAGGTAATAAGTAGTTCTTCATGATTAATGCTCAATTATCCCAATTTTGAATTGCAAAAGATAGGAAAGAAGGAAAAAAAAAAAGTAACGTTAAGGGAAAAAATAAAAACAAAAAGATAAGTGTGAACAATATATTTACTTAGAGAAAAACACGGGTATATTATTATTCAAAATCATAATTATTTATATTTTTTCTTGCATGTAATACAATTTCTTTTAAACCCCTGTACTTAAGTCTTATTATAACACATTTGAAACAGAAATATTTAGCAAGCCTTTTTTTTCCAATAAAATAGTTAATTAGAAAACACTTCATTAATTAAAAAAACCACCTAGCTTATTTGATTTAATATATAAAACCATGTTACAATAAATTGTATTCAGGAGAAAATCTTGAGAAAAACATAAGAAAATATCATAACTACAATGCTATAATTATTTTCTTATATTATCTGATTAATCTATATGATATTTTTTCATATTAATTAACAGATTCAGCAATCTCTTTATGATATTAGTGTGTATCTTTTCTTTACCAGCAAATTTAACAATTTTTTGTGATATTGCTGAATGGTTTTTTAAAGATTTAGCGATCCTTCTACGATATTGTTGTGATATTATACCAAGAGTTGCTAATACTTATATATAAATGTATAATATATCTAATGAAGTAAAAATAATTTTTTCAAACTTAATAAACCATGAAAAAATAATTCTCATTTTTGTCCAAAGAATCTTATTGCAAAAATTTAAAAATAAATTATTTTCATTGAACACATAATCTTCACACTTCTATAGCCTTGCATGACTTGGTAAGTACTTTTTTCCCCTTAAAATGCATTAGTCCTATTATTTTAAAAAAATACAACAAAAATAAGTAATATAATTTTAAAAAAAGAAATTCTGATCGCTACGCTCTGGATTTTAGTGATGTCAGTAAAATTAGCTTATATAGCCGTCACGTCCCATACCCAAAAATGTTGGCCCATGGGGTGGCAACCCACCTTATACCTGGCATGCAAAGCGTTTTATAGTAGTCCAATCTATACAAGGAGGGATAATAACTCTATATCATTCAAAAGTCAATAACATTTTCGATACAAGACATGTAATATCTGAACAACTAACCATGATTACAAAATAATATTCGGACTATATGTGACAAATGTGATCTATTTACAGATATAGCTTCAAACTACCTCAGTTGTTACCCTCTTCATTTCTGTGGCTCTGAAAAAATATTATGAGATTTAAATGAGCTCACTAAGTAAGCCTACTATAATATAATATAATTATTTCAAGATTTTAGTAAATCAAATTTCATATGTAAAAATAACTGTCAAGCTTTCAAATTTCAAATATATTTTACATGTTATCAAAATATGCATATCATATGCTCAAAATAATTTTGGAAGCAAATGCCATATAATATTTCAAAATATAATTTTAAATCAAACCACTGTACCACTGTAATCACCATGTAAAATTCTATTTTATATTAATGTTCCTCAATCATATACTATGTCAACATAAATAGAACACCCCAAAGGTGTAACTTTCATAAACATCCCCTAGGACACAGGGTCCTAGAACTAGTATCATATTACATGTAATATCCTGTCACTGCACACCCTAGGAGTGTGTGTTCTTCACATATATCCCTGTAAAGGTGGGTGTCGGAGTCAAGTAGCATATCATGTCGTATTATGTCAAAGTACATCCCATGGATGTGTGTCCTTTACATATTCCTCCCATTGAGGTAGGTCCCGATGTATCGAAGTCATGTGGCATATCATTCTGTATCTTATCACAGCACATCCCATGAATATGTGTCCTCCACATATTCCTTCTGTAGAGAGTGGGTCCTAAAGTCATGTAAAATCATGTCATATCATGTCAGTATAGTCGATCATGATGGGACATATTAGCATATTCGCAAAATACCACTTTCATATCATATATGCAACATAACATGTATTATTTGCAAAATATGTTTGTCACATATACGATGGTTTGAACATGTCAACATACACATGTACACTTATATAATAATTTTGATGTACCAAATATTTGCAGAGTTGGTAATTTCAAAATAATCATATCTATAATCAGTTGCATGTATAAATGTCAATTACTTTGCAAAACTAGCAACTTTAAATAACCATATCAAATAATCAATTGCATACGTATGGTACCAAATATTTAACGATTTCAAAATGATCAAATCAAATAATCATTTGCATATGCAAGGTACCACAAATTTGATTTTTTTTATTTTTTTAAATAACACTATACATAAATCAATATAGCATTAAATCTATAATTTAATAATTTATAAAAATTATGATAATTAGCTTACTTACTTCCTGGTGCTAATCCAAAAGTATAAATCAGTTATTTAGGCAACTAGGTACCTGCAATATAATTTTTTAAATTTTTAATCTTCAAAATTAGCATATCAAAATAACTTCTAGCTTGAATATCTAGGGATGGTAATTTTTACCGTTGGCCGTTTACCCGGTCGGTACCGTTTCTAATGAGTCAAAAATCTCAGTCTAAATAGCTAAACGGGTAAACGGCCGAGGATGCTATCCTTTGCCCCATCCCCGTTTACCCATCCCCGTTAGCTTTAATATAATATATTTTTATATTATTATATATTAATATATTTAAAATTTAAAATTTAAATAAAAAATATATATACTACAAAAATCTAGTAAAATACGTTTGAATCTCCCTATTCTCTTCTTTCATGCAACCACTGAACATCAAAGCCAAAACTTTTGATTAGTATTTTAAAAAAATTTAATGAAATAAATTTTTTATGTAAACGGCCAAACGAGTATCTCGACCGGGTATTCCGTCCCCATCCCGTTAATTATAACGGCTTAACAGGGTAGAGAACGGAAAGGTTTTCACTAACGGGGACAGGGAGGTTTTCACTAATGGGGACAGGGACAGATAGAGGTTGCCCCAGGTCATCCTCGGCCATTGCCATCCCTATGAATATCTTCAAATATATAAGCCCAAATGAGTAGGATTGTAATTTTTCCCATGGCCGTTTATCCGGTCAGTACCGTTTCTGACAGGTCAAGGAATCTTCGGTTTAAACGGTTTAACAGGTACAAAAATTACCTATTTAATGTCTAAACAGGTAAATGGCTTGAGAACGGTATCCTCTACCCTCCCCATCCTCGTTAGCTTTAATATATATATAATATATTAAAAATTTAAAATATATATATATATATATACACTTAAAAAATCCTCAATAAACTATAAATTTAATGAAATAATTTTATTTTTTTATGTAAACGATCAAATGGGTACCCAATCGGGTATCCCTATTTCCGCCCCGTTAACTATAATGGCTTAATAAGGTGAGGATTGTGACTATTTTTTTAACGGAAACGGAGACCGATAGAGCCACCCCAAGCCATTACCATCCCTACAAATGAGGAAAAAATAAAATTTCATAAAAAACTAGGATCAGATCAAAGTCCCACTTTTCTTTTGTTGGGCTCAGCCCAATTTGAGGCCCAAAAATTTGGCCCAAACGGGCTCGGAGGGTGAACCAGGCCCAAATCGGCTGATTGCCTCAAGTACCGGTGGCCCAAGGCCGCCGGACCTCCCCTGGAGCCAGCTGACCGACCGACCCAGTGCCGACCGCCGCCGATAGCCGAGCCTTCCCTTTTTTTTACTATCTTCCTTTCTTTTTCTTCTTTTTCCTCCTCCTCTCTCCTCTTTTCTTCCTTCATTGTTTCCTTTCTTCCTTCCGCCACCTCTTCCTTGGGTGGTAGCACGGCCAGCCAGGGAAGGCAAGTCGAACCCCACCGGATGCTTTCCTAGCGCCGCTGGTGGCCGCAGCCCCCGGCTTGGGCCCGACGAGCCTGTGGGCACGCTACTGGACCTGAACCAAGCGTGAGATCCGGTTTGGCTCCCACGTTGGAGTAGGGCCGCCGGGCGGTCCTCTCCTCCTCCTTCGCCACGTCGGGCGGTGCTGCCCACTCCCCCCCTTCAGTACCAACGCGCGGTGGAGTAGGGGGCGGCGCCAGCGACCTCGAGCGCGGCCGCCGCTCTTCTCCCCTTCCTCCATCTCTCTGTGAACCCCTGTTCGTCCGACGGATCCTCACATGGTGAGGATCCGCCATTGTTGACGGATCCTGACGACTGCGGCAAGGGGTGCCGCAGCCAGTCAAGGAAGGGGGGCGCCGACGCGCCCCCTTCACATGGGTACAGGGGAGGGGATAACCCTCCCCTCGCTGCTATTTAAGGAGGGGGGGAGCACCCCTCCTTCTCCATGAGCTCTCCCCCGGCGCCGGCCACAGGTAAGGGAGAATTACAGAGAGATTGAGAGAGAGAGACAGAGAGAAAGGGAGAGAACCAAGCCGGTTCACGGCTTGGTTCGGGCCCGGCGGAGTGCCCGATGCCTCGCCGGGCCTGAGCGTCGGCCAGGAGACCTCACCGGCGCGGGCGACCGTCCGGTGATCCGGATGGCCGGCCGGCCGTGCCACCGGCACGAGTCGCGTGCCATGGATCGAGCGAAAGAGAGAGAGAAATTGAGGGAGAAAGAGAGGGAGAGGGAGCCGGGCCGCCGCGGCCGGCTCTGGCCCGGTCGCCGACGACCGGGCCACCCAGAATTTGGCCGGCGGCGGCCCTGGCCGCCGGCATAGCCTCCCCCTGTTTCGGGTGAAACAGGGGAGGAGGGGGAGAAGGAAGAGACGGGCCGGCTTGGCCGTCCCACGTTGGGCCCTATTGGGCTGACTCGAGCTATTTTGGGACTGCATTTTGGGCCCTGTAATGGGCAGGATTGGAGAAATAAAAATATGGCCCGATTCGGCGTTGATTCTAGTTTCTCGGGATATTTTTATTTCCCCATTCGGGCTTATAATTGAGAGATATTCGAGCCCAAAGTTGGGCCCAGGATTAGACTGGGTAGACCTTAGGGGATGCTGCATTGTTCCAATTTTTGAGATTTAATTGTGAAATTAATGCTGTAGGTAACCAGATGTCCACATAGCTGATTTACAGTTTGGAATTAGCGTACTGAGGTAAGTAAGCCATTTATTATAATTTTTTAATTTATTAGAATATGAAAATTATGGATATATTGCATTATTTGGAAAAATAAGACAAAATGGAATTTTGTTATACAATTGGGTATCTGTTATAATTATATGTGATTACCAATATTTTGCAAAGTAATGATTATAAATGTGCAAAAATTGAATGATGTGATTATTTTGGCTTTGCAAAATATACTGGTATTATTGATGTATTTTATGCTATGAATGTACAAACCACTGTATATGATATGAGGAGCTTATGCTCATGATGATGCATGATGTGCTACATGCAAATATGATGATGATATGTGTCGCCGCGGTTCTCATATGATGTGAAACGATGTGAAATGCCGAGAGATACGGGACCCACCTCCACAGGGGGAGATATGTGGAGGACACACATCTAGAGGATGTGATGTGATTGATATATTGCATAACGCACACACATCTAGAGGATGTGTTGTGATTGATTATGATATATGGCATAACGCTGGTACCAGGACCCTTCCTCTTAGGGGACATTAAAGAGTGATACACCAGATGGGTGTTGTAGGGCCGTGGGACACATAAGGAAATAATAATTATATGAATACAGTGGGTTTGTTTACATTGCATATTTCAGCATTTATTGTATAATTAAGCTTCCAAAATTATTTGAGCTGATGATATACATGTTTTGATAACATGATGAATGTATTTGAAATTGGAAGTTTTATACATGAAAATGTGGTTTGATAATATCTTGACGAAATGATTATATAATAGTAGGCTTACTTATTGAGTGTAAGCTCATATAAATCTTACAATGTTTTTCAGAGCCACAGGACTGAAGAATGGGATCGGGGTAGTTGGAGCTTCATTCAGAGGAAACTAAGATCCAACATTTTGTTGTAACCCCAGTAACTTATGTATGATGGGCATGTAGCCTAAAACCTATGATTATGGTTAAGAACCATTTAAATTGGACGATATATAGTTATTACCCCTTCTTGTATTAAATGTTATATTTTGGGACGCCTTGCATGCCAGGCATGCGGCGGGTTGCCACCCCTAGATCCAATATAGGGTCTGGGGCGTGACAGCTAATGTGGTATCAGAGCCTAGGTTTGACCTTAGGGACAAACATAAGATGACACTAGGCAAAACAGTAGGATGACACTGGGAGGGTAACAACTCTAAGAAGATATAAATTTTTTTAATAAATATGTTTTGAAAACTTAAGGGTTTGTAAAGATATTTATTGGAACCAAACTTGGCAGGGAATAGTCATGCCTCG